>JAEBDU010003244.1:0-10517 GCA_016802625.1 Heliconius numata | reverse complement strand
ATATTATCAAATGGAAATTTTGTATATGTAATCAAATGATAGTAGTTCCATGTAGTAAAAGTAAACCTTAATATTAATCCAAAGGATATAAGGTAAGAAGTTATTTTTAATACGATTATTAAGTATCAAAAGTTTGGCATATATCATGGTGAGAGTGATACTTATCTTATGACTTTAATATATCTTGTATGCTTTACGTAAAAAAATATTAGCATTCGGCACCCCTCTATATAGTGTTTACTTCACATACTCAATACGCCACTCAACACGCAACCTCTCCTATCTTATTTGGCGGAAAGTGGGGAACGGAGGGGTTTTTTCTTTTAATAAATTAAATGGTTTATGAGAAGTCATTTTTTTAGAAGTAAAGTTAAATAAGTTTTTCTTATTATTATTAACAGTATTATTTATTATATAATCCGGTACTGTTCTTATACATATTTTCATAATTTTAGAAGTAAAATTATATAAACGTATTGACCTAAATTTTTATTAAAACTTCCGTTAAAAAAAATATGTTATATTGGATATAAATGATAATATGTTCCACAGCTCTGCTCGGGAGGAGTTAAGGTACTTTATAAATTCAGTAAAAAAAATATAATTATAATTCAAACATAGCAAAGTTGTATAAACTTTTAATAGTGTAGAAACATATATTTATTTCATATGTAGATTAGATATATGTAGTTAGTATAAAAAGTACATTTCATTTCAGGAACTCAACGAAATCCGTATTTAATCCACAATTTGGCAGTGTTTTTCGGACTTACCACAACCCTACATACTTCTCTCGAAGACTGTTCCGCTTTGCCGACATCTATACTTCTAATATAAGAAATTTATTGAAGTATTCTTTGACTCATACGTTTTATCCACGACGTGGGGTCATGCCGCACGAATATGGATCTTATTTTGTTTAAAATAAGGCTAGAAATTGTCGTTGTTCATAAAAGTATTGTAATAAGCAAATAGTCCTAATGCTTTACGACGTATAAAGTAAGCAAAAAATAGTATCGAACGTTTTACGGGTAACATATGATACTGATAATATTTTTTTTGAGATGATTAATGTGTGTTTATATGAATATTGTGAATTTATTCGAAAAAAAAACACTTCAATTTTATATCTTTACCTTAAAGGACTGAAAATGGCAGTTTTATCCCTTTTTTATACGTTTTGTTTAAAATCGATTACTTTGATAATGTATATGAAGTCTGTATATAGGCACAGTGCAATTCTAATATTTATATTGTTTATTAGATGTTTCATCATAATATTTTTGCTACATTTTACAAGAAACATTTATATATGTAAATTTATAATCAATAATCAAATACGAATGATTTATCGATTGTAATTAATCGATAATGCATATCGAAACGACAGTGCAATAGGTTCAGGCTTATTTTAGTTTGAATTGGGTAGTTGTAGTAAAAATAAAAAGTTAAAATATAGATTCTATTCAACATCTCAAATAAAATTTATAATTTGTAGTATTGCAGTAGTTTATATATTATACTGAAATGTTTTTCTCAAGTTGAAGATCTAAAGCTGAGTAGAATGTTAAAATAATATTTAAGTATTGCTATAAGTGTTCAAAATCTTTTACGATTTTTTCTTCTTTACTAGTCTGTATTAAAAATAATGTTTTATAAAAATATTGTATGTACAAATTAAATCATTATAAAAACTTTATCACTTGTTGCAATATACTTTGTAATTATTTTGACTGTTTTATAATCCTAGTATTACTGTTCTTAAAACTTGAAAGTATTTATTCAATCAGAAGCTAGTCAAGTGTATTTATTACTGAATTAACAAACTCAACTTTTAAATTTTTAGATTCTAATATATTTTTATGTCATCAAGCAATTGTCTAAAATCTTAATACATTAAGTGAAATCTGTACTGTATTACTTCTATGTTAAAAATAATTTTGATATTTTTTTTCCTTTTATGAACTGGGCTTAACGAAGCCCCAGTCTTGCCCTAAAATAATTTAAGAAATATATAAAACGTCATATCATACAACGATTGAAACTATTAATTGTTATAAGTAATTTTGGCGCTATTCTTAAAAATTTGTGCAATTTGTCGAAGGCTGGTTTAAATACAGAATGGGGGTAATGGGGTATTCAATATTGTATAAAAAAAATTGTTCTTATAGATATTTTTTTACTACGATTATTTGTTGAGTGATAGAATTTTTTTTCTAGTTTGATACTAAATTTTAACAATATCCATTTACATTGACCTTAAAATTCTTTACACTTTATTCCAGTCCTTCAGATTTTTTATGGTATAATATTTACTTGGATAGTTTTTATTTAACATTTGTTAATCAATGTCGTCATGTGACATTACATGAACCTTTTATATTGTGCCATCTCCTAGACAATAAACGAGAAATCTTTAATATGCATAGTTTTATTTGTTTCCTTCCCCATTATACAGATTATAGGTAATTAATTACAGTAATGTACTGTTAGGGTAAGCAAAAAAAAACAAATATTTTTCGTAGTTTTATATAAAAATACATTTCTATTCTACATTGACGTAAGGAGCACATAATAATTACAATAATGCAAACAAACAGTTGTTTGTTATGTTTCCATACAATATTTTGGTATATATTAAACAAAAGCATATATCATGTTTTTTCAACTACACTGTAAATATTAATTATTACTGGTAACTTACTTAAACTTTGTAACGTATTTTTGTGTGTTATTAATATATAGATACGACTGAATGATACAAAACTATTCCAACAATTTTATTTTTATATATTAGCAAATTTAAACATTCTGTTGGTAAATAGAAAATCATTAAAAAACGGGATAAGCTGTATCTATAAGCAAGACATTGTCTGCTTTCAAAGTTTTAGTTTGAATTGTAAACGGTACGTTATTATAACGTAGTTTGCAAGGACGGTCGGGGCGAGCCATGAAGCAGAGTGTGTATAGAGCGACTTCCAATTCCGGGGAAGTACCCACAAACATGGTGATTTCAGGTGCATCTTTAGTTTCGCTAAGAATCGAATGTTGTTTCAGTATTAATCCTTTCTGCAAGATAAATACGATATGTTAATAATATAATTTTTCATTATTATTAGTTAAATTCCTCTTAGCATTTAATGAATAATGTCATATTCCGATTTCCGTTTTCGGTTCAAATCCCAGTCTAAAAAGTTTTCACAAGGCCAAAAATGAAGAATAGTAATTATGTAGTAGGTAGGTACTAGGTAAACATTTTATTTACTACTCTTAATTTATACTTGAGTAAATGTTTAAATACTAATACTTACTCCAGAAAGATCAAGCTTATCAATATAACCGAGGTAGTTAGCTTTGCGGTCCATCTCGCGCTTAGCGAAGAACAACCAGCTGTGTAGACCTGGAAAAAAATATTTTAATTGAGTGTTATTATTTATATAGTAAGTGCATTACTTAACTAAATAGGCCTTCGTGATGCATCACAAGCGTGTACGTAGACGCGACAGGTGTGGGTTCGACAAATTCCGACTCAGGGGAACTTAATATTTAATATTTTCATTTCCTCGTCCTTGTAACAGGATACAGAAGTTAAAACATGAATAAATTACACAGTAATAAAATTATTCGGTTATACATTTATAACTTACCAAGTACGGTATTTGAATTGAGTTCTGCCATGAAGACATTTTCAAAAGCGCAACTGCATTTGCACAACCCAGTCCAGTGGCGAGCGTATTTTGTGAACCAGATTTTCTTTAGCAATTGTACTTGCTCATTATATTCGTTCATTTGGTTTAATCCTATTAAAAGAAAAATAATGTTACTTTTTAGAAAACATAATCAATGTAGCGGGGAAAACATAATCAAACATAATCGATGTAATTTGATACCAAACAAAAAAGTTTTCTAAAAAAAATCTTTTTCCTTAGTGTGCAATAACACCTTAGAAATGTAAAAAGAAAAATAACGTTAAGCTTAATATGCATACGTATAAACTAGGAATACTTTATACAAAAAAATATCTTTAGGGTTAATTCAGTTTTTTCATATTTTTTTTAAAAAATGAGATAATAGTATGAACTAATATTATTTATATAATTATAAATATATATAAAAATAATAATATTTTAAAGCTTAGTTCGTTTCATTAGTAAGGCATATTAGTCACACGGCTGTTAACTAAATTACTCACCTTTGCTGACGAGGAATGACATTAGGCTCCTAATCGGTCCTGTGGCCAGAATTGTGTTGATGAATGTCATCTGCTCTGTTTCTTCCTTTAACATTAGTTAAATTTAATACAAAGTCATATAAAATAAGTCCTATTTCTCTGTATGTTGTCCTGCTCATAGCAGGGTAGGCAAAGGGATCCTGGGAATCTATTGTTAAGACATTCCGTTCACATTATCATACTTCCGTTCCCTACTGTTGACTTCTGGATGCTGCATTACATTCAACGGAGTGGCGGATCTCAACGCCGCGCGTTATCTCGATATCAGAGTGAGGAAACGAAAATATTTAATTTACTAGCGGGAATCGGACCTGGCCTCTAGCTACACTGAATATAGTAGAATGATATCATATTTGATTGTCATCACATTGTTTTTGTTGTATTAGTTATATCATACATTATGCAGTATGACACCTAGTAGTTATTAGTAGTATGACTATCGTTGTGCATTTATAAAAGCGCGGTCAATATAAAAATTTGAATCGATCGGGAGAAATATTAAATTATTTTTGTAATATAGCCTGTCTAGTCACGCATAGCGTTGTTAGGTTGCTGTAGCAATTACATTTAAGTAACTGCATAGTTAAGCAGCGAGGTACTTAACTGTAGGATATGCTAGAACTAGTAACTAGAACATTTAGAGGCATTATTAGATACAAAACTTGGAAGCCAATAAAAATGAGCCTACTCTAATGCTGAATTCGTACCTAATACAGAAGTTAAAAATAATTTTAAACTAAATTTAAGGGGCAGCTTACAGCAAACAGTAACTATTTTAACTATAAAAAATAAGCTAAACGTTTTATTCTAAGCTATTAACAAACAAACACCGGACGTCAGCAATTATTCAACTAAGTACTTAGATACCTAAGTCATTATATTATATGTACCATATTTTGTATACATGTAGGTTCAAGATATGTTCTAAATATATTTAAATATATATATTTTTGTTTCGAATAAGTTCATAGCCGAAAACAATAACTAAATAAATGATATTAACTTACATTTGGCGTAACGAACTCAGGCCTGATTACGTTCTTGTGATAATTGTCGAAAAGTGCCGCAAATGGTCGGATTGTTGGTCCGTTCCATACATTCTCAGGTACGTTCAGGAGACTGTTGGTGTATAAATTGAAAATATTTACAATAATAAAAGGGGTTAATTTTATTTTCTTTTTTTTAGCTTCACGCTGTATCACGCAAGTAGCAGGGTAAGCAGAAGGAACTTGGGAACACTCCGTTCCCATTCCATAGAACACTCTGTTCCCCTTTGCCAAATTCTGGAGGCATTGCGTATTGAGCGGCTGAATTTAAGGCCAGAGGCATCGAATCCACATGTCATGTCGTGGTGTAACGGTTGTGTCCTGCGTCACGTCTGGCCTCAAATTGGGTTAAATTTAATGTTTTTTTTTTTTCATTAAAACAATTTATTATATATTATATAACAAAATAATTAATATTAGTAAATAATGTTTTCGCTGAATTTGATACTTAACAAAGAGATTGTTTACAATCATGTTTATCTTTTCTAACCCAGAGATGACCTCATGCAATGATTACTTTTAGTAGATACACAGTTTAACAAGCAATAATAATTGACACTATTATTTCTTATAAATTAGGGCCGAAGTTTTATGATAATATATTTGAAACAAAATTATACATTTAAAGTCATTAATGAGGCCAGTTGCGCAAGGGCACAAGCGTGTAAACGCGACAGGTTGTGGGTTCGACTCCCGTTCGAGAAAATGAAACAATATTTTCATTTCTTCGCAGTTGAGATCCGCCACTTAACACGTCTTGCCTCCAGAATTCGGCGGAAATCTAATATGTGTCTTTTATAATAATAATAATAAAACTTTTATGATAGATTAAAGCTTTTATCCTACAAATTTTAACAATATAATATTATATTTGTAATTGTATTTATATCATTAGATTACATAACTAAATATAACAAATATTATGTAGATACTAGGCATCGCAAAGTGGCCAGGTGACGATTGCCGCAATAAGCAATTTAACCATCTTGGAAATAACGAAAATTGTAAATGTCCGCTTCTATTTTCAACCGCTCTACAATATGCTATAGTTACTATCTAGATATTAAAAGAACTTACTTTGTTTGTGCTTCATCACTCTTGGATATGGGACTAGTTTTCCCTTGTAAATTAACTTGAATGTAATTGAGAGCGTTATTAATATCTGCATTAAACATCTCTTCGCTAACACGGAGCAGGTCTTCGTCCGAGGTGGAATCTTGGACCTGACGCAGCATGTCCTCATAGCTTTTCTTTTTAGCATAATCGACTACTCCCCCAACAACGGTTCCGATTTGTTGCAGAGTGTTTGTAGCGGTGTTACCTTGTTGACCGGTGACAGAGTTGCTTATAAGATTGGGTAGAATGCTGTTGAAGATCTGACCTGCAGCGGACGCTATGTCGTCAGCCCGGCAGACTGCTGCACCAAGCAGGATAAGTAATGTAATTTTCATCCTGGTCACAAGTAACGTTTGGAGTAGCGCGATCACGGCGCACTAGTGATGTCTCGGGTCCGAGTCGAGTAGGCGATACTGTACGACCTTTGGGTGACGTCATGCTCAATGTGTACTCGTATGAGATACGGTATGTTATTGAGATTCAACTTGCGGATTTCCAGTTTTAGAAGTGGCGACTGCCCTGAATATATAATGCGAAATGCTGGGTTTCTGGTACGGTAAACATATTCGGCCTTCATTTGCAATTTGGAGGTGGTTTGGATAATTATGTTTAAAATTTGCCTTGCCTGGAATAAGATTTATCGTAATGGCGACAGTTGCTAATAAATTCCTATATATAAAAAAATGTTCTCTACATATGTATATTAATATACATTTTATATGCTAATAATGTACTCGTTACTAATTATAACAGAGCCAGTTTAGGAGTTGCATACATATTTTATATTTATGTTGTTGTGCCTATTTACTTCTAAGATTTATCTCTTTGTAAATATGTATTGAAAATCGTTTACTTCTCAAGAAGAAACAGAACTATTAACATATTAAGCAAGTTGTTCCAGATGGATGCACATGTGTAATGCACTACATGCGTGCAGATGCACATCGGAAAAATCGAACAATTATTTTACTATTTTGTTCATAATTAAGTCATTATTTCAGCTAAAACTGGGTAATAAAGTCGACAATAGGAAAACTAATTTACATATTTGTATACCTAACACATTAACATGTTTTAGTTATACCTCTAATACAAATAAAAATGTGCTACTTCTGAAATAATAACTCAAGCTCTGGAGTATGGACGACAAAGCAACTCGATCAACTAGGTTTATGTTACAATGATTTGTCTACTTAAAACGCTCCAAGTGATATCTAGTTACCAGGAATTAGAATATTAGTGGATGACCGTCGCAGTAGTCAATACATGTACTCGTATATGCCGTACAACAAATATATATATAAATATGCAAATATGTAAATATGTATATAGAAAACTCCAAGCTTATTTTTTACATGCTATGTTTTTATCTGAATGTTTATAGTAATTTACTTATAAGTACATATATACATATTAACATACCTATATTTATAATTATGTATATTCTTAAGCGCTCCCTATGTAGATGTAAATACTGAATACAAGGAAACTACTTATAACGCTAGCAATTAAAAATATCCATTGAATATTAAAATTATTATGAATATAGCTAGCTTCAATGCTTAAAAGCTATATCTATAAACAAATAAAAACGTTAATTTTAATCATAGAGTATCACGAATCGTGCTATCGTAAGGTCTTGCTGGCAAAGGTCAATGTAGACTCAACTGGCTTTATAGACTCAGTGCTTCGAGAACGCTGACGCGACCACCACACCTATTTAACTTTAAAATATTTTTGATTTGAAATCATAACACATATATTTAGCGTATTAGTATAGTTGATTGATTGAAAATATGAAGTTTTTATTGACAGTTTTACTACTAGCCTTTAGTTATGCGGAATGTGAGTATTTTTGCTTTTTTTTACTTTCTTGCTTAGTTAGAGGTATTTTTCATTGATACTTTTATATACCATTTATGTTTAATGCGCATATTTACAATTATCATTATTTTTATATATAATATATTATATCTATAACATATAGAACATGGCTCGGTGACACAGCTTCCTATTCGTGGCAATGGTTTCATATATTTTCCGCCTCAGCTAAAATGCGACGTTCAGTTCCGCACTCAACGCGCAATGTCTCTAATTCGGATGGCAAGTGGAAAACAGAGTTTCTTGATACTAGGTCTCCCCCCTCTTCTTTGTTATATGCGGGAGACCGCCTGAAGCTAAAATAAGAATAACAAATGGATGATTTACATATTCATATATTATCTTATTTTTATATTGACTTCAGAATTTTTTCCAGGTCGAAAGGCACATATACCTATTAACAAAAATGCTAATATTGATTTTATAAATATGGAAGGAGGCGGTGTGAGACCTGCGCAGAATAATAATCGTCCTTTGCCAAGTCAACCGACAACTCTGAAACCTGTGGTCCCACCTTCGGCTCCGGTACCAAGCCAAAAACCAGTAGTTCCACAACCAGCGCCATCACCTATACCGGCTATTCAACCTGCACCAAAACCTTCACCTTCAAATATCTTACCATCCTCTCCTTCATCAAAACAAGCACCAAATCTAATCACTCCTAAACCAGTGAACCCTGCTCCTGTTCCTAATCCCATTACCACCCCTGGGCCTGGAAGTGTCAAATCATTGGTTCATTTCTACGATAGCCAAGGCAAGGCCAGTCCAATTCGGCCCTACTCCTACAGTCAAGCTGTTAAACAGGGTTAGAAATATTAATAATATAAATCCTAATTAAAAACCAGTGTTTTATTTTGTTTTACGTTGTACATTATTTATAATTAAGTCAATATCACATTTTATTACTATAAGAAAATTAATAAGAAACACTGCTTGTTTCTAAAGTCAACGACCGCTACATCAGGCGGATACATCTCGTGACAGAAAAGGCGCGTTAAGGCGTAAACAATTGCTGTAGAACCTCCAATTGTAGCAGTGAAAGTGGCGACGGAAAACATGAGGGTGCACCCGTGTTCTAATTTGTCTACATGACTAAGGACTTGTTGATAAATTATTACGCAACACAGTGAAAGCTAGACATTACGTTTGGAAAATATAACTTTCGAAATTCCACATAGATTATTCAGTTTAATTTTCGTATGGAAGTGGAATTAAATGTTATTAAATTACTGAGTTGTGTTATTTTGCATTGCCGAATGCCGATAGCGCCATATTGAATTAGCAAACAGCATTAATTACACAGATACACTATTGATAAGTACTATTTATTTTAAATCATTCGCAGCAATTATATTTCCACAGTAAATCTGTAGTCATCGATTCGAAGTTTATGGACATGTTTATTTTTTTTTTAATTTATTTCCATTTGCCACATAATATAATATCAAATATATTTTTTTAATTATACTATAATATTTTTCAAAAGTTATAATAAAGTATTGTTATTTTCTATACAAGCTTTAATAATAAACCAACCGATATTAAAACGCACAGTCTTTATAGGTATAGCCCGCATATGCTAAGCATGTGTTAATATTTAAAAAAAAATGTTTCACGTCATAAACAACCTTGAGGCCATCCGGTAATAAAGAGGACGGATGACATTAGCAAAAGGCACTTTCACTCTTGTGAGTCACAGCCTCGAGTAAGTGTTACGTCGCCAGGACCTTTTACGCCCAATGCGCTCCATTTGTATTGTGCAACCCGTCCGCGTTTTAAACTTAATAATAAACAATGAATCACTTTTGCTTGCAATAGTTATATAATAAATAAGTTAAATTTTAATAGCTTAAGCAACTTAAAAGTTTTTTTTATTGTTTGAAAAGATAAAAGTGTAAATTTTGACAGTCTATTTGAATAGAGCGGTAACGATTAAGTAACCATTAGAAATTGTGAGAAATCGCATCCACATTTCACTACACGATATGAAAAAAATTAAAATGACCAATTACTTTCTTTGAATAAAAAATATCATTACATTTATTTTTTCACAAATTATCACAGCAAGTGTAAGACGAGTGATCTCAATCTAGATTTGACGATCTTTCAAAGCTTTAATACTAATAATATTTTATTAATACGAACTTTCTAAAATAAATAAATAACTTTTACCAAATAAATAGTAATTCAGATAAATAATTTTAGGTTTATAAAAGCAAAATATAAATGAAATATAATTACAA
>JAEBDU010003233.1:0-10394 GCA_016802625.1 Heliconius numata | reverse complement strand
AGGAGGTAGTGGTTGCTGTTCCTCAGGCTGGTGAACTGGTACACTTGGGTGAAGAACCATATCGAGGCTGATGCTATGGCAAGTCCAAATATAAATTGGATTGCGTTTAAAATGTGTAAAGCGACACGATAAACTCCGCCGGCCATTTTGCGTTTTGCGCGTGCGTCGTCTCTAGCGTTTGTGAATTGAATGGCGTGTGCAGGGCGTGCTGTGTTTATAAAAGTTAACTTCCTAGCTGATTCATGAGGATCACTGACGCGATTCGGTTCATATCATCTTGTTATTGTCCTTGCCGTGACGAAATATTACTAGCATCGGGATAATAGCCTTGGCTAGTACTAGAGTATGGATGACAAAGCCATGTATAGGGAAATAGTATGCACTAGTCCATTCATTAATACTTTTTAATAGGTTCATACTGTTTTTACTATTTTCTCATAAATGTTTTTGGTAATTACTTTTGTACTGTGTTGGATACAGAAAACTTCGATATCGTTGTTACGTAATAGCTATATATACACCTATGTATTTGTATATAAGTTGCATTACCACGTTATGTAATCCTTGTGGAAAATAGATAAAAAAAAACAAGTGAAATCCATTACTTACAAAGTGTTTGTAGTAATATTTTCTTACACTTTAATTATTTCTAATTTTAAACAAGCTATTAACTTAATACACTACTTAAATTTAATTTTACTTACTTAATAACTATAAATCAAAAACATGTAAAAATCAACAACTACCCTTGTTTTTTTCTTATTCAAGAAAATCCTAGATTATATATGTCACTAGATACATAACTAGATTTGATACATAATTTTTTAAATCATATATAGACTGTATCAAATTTAATCTTAAATTCAAAATATTTTATAAAAAAGAAATATTTAAAAATAATATATTAAAATTAATTCAACATTCATTATCCTTTTTCAAAGTCAAAAGTGCAATTGAAAAATATTGCACACAAAAATTGTAATGTTTTCAAATTTTAGTAACGTTATTCAAAATTATGACTCCTTTGTAAACAAATACTGCAATTCATTATTATTGTTTATACACCTTTGTTTGACTGTCATAGCTTATGCAATTTTAAACATAAATTATGTAGAGTTCCAATTAATTATTTGTAAGATTTGCCAGCCTCAATTGTAAACGCGACGCTTGTAGGTTCGATTCTCATTCTTAGGAGTCGTTTAGCTTCAAAATTTTGAAAAGATTAGATTCTCCATACTACATGTAAAGTGAAAACAATATCGATATTAAGCCCCTATAACAATAAAAGGTGTGAATCTAGAATTCAAATGTGTATTAAACTTTTCATGAGGTTTTTGACAGTTATTTTCTTTATTTAAACTGACTCTACATCAGTAAAAAAAATTAGAAAGCCAATGTTATATATAAATAATTTATCTATACAAAGATTACTTTTTAGCTTCACGCTCTTTTTTCACTAAATATCACACATAGCAAGGTAGGCAGAGTGAACTTGGGAACCTAGTGTTAAGACACTCCGTTCTAAATGAGATAATTCTATTCCTAACGTTTTCGATGGAATTCTGGGAAGAAGAAATTTCGCAATTCAGTGACGAAATTCTACGCCGCACTTTAAATTGTTTCCAGAGCGAGGAAATGAAAATATTAAATATTTTGTATCTTAGACTGGGAATCGTGGGAATTTGGCAAAACAGCTTCACGATTAATTTAATGGACATTATTTTTAGGGAAAACAAAAATACATTTCAATATAAATAAAGTTCACTTTGAAAATCCAATCCACAAACACGACATACAGTCATGGCTTATGAAATATTAAAACATTATAAACTATTAGTATTACTTAGCTTATTGTTTAAAAAGATAGCTAATATTAAAAAGGTATTTTTAAAAAAACAATTTAGTGCCAAATTTTTAACGGGAAAATTTGGGGTTTACCCCCTTATGTGTAACGTCAATGGATATACCTACATACTTCAGTGGTCGTAGAAGAGGAAAATAAATATGACAATAAACAATAGACATGTCACATATCAGGTCAGGTATTCTAGAGGTAAACATATTATTAATTTGTACAGGGAAATTAGAATTTACTAACATACCTAATAAATTTTATATATTTCGGCGGAACTCAACGCTGCGCTTTTCTTCGTAGCAGAGCGAGAAAATTCCATTATTAAATATTTCATTTTCTCGAGTGGGAATCAAACCTACAACCTGTCGCATTTATAATCGCACAGGCCACGACGGGCTTGCAAATATTTTTACATATTTTATTATTTCTTTTTAGGGTCCCGTATCTCAAAAGCTAATACGGAACCATTATAGAATTACTTTGTTAAAAGTTAGTTAAGATGGTAACATCTTTAAAATCTCTGTCATTAGAAGTCCATATTTGGTCTTGACGCTTCATCACAAGTGTTAATTATATGACAAAATGTTAAAAAAACATTTCATATATTCATCAAATGATGTCATATAGAATAGACAAACATTGAAAACTCATTTGAAAAGTATTTAGATTATTTTATCATCTTTGTATAACTTATTTCTTACTTCTAGTATAAATAGCCAGTGGTGGCGCAGGGGCACAAAGTGTGACTGAAAATCGACTGGTTGTGGGTTCGATTCCCTTTCGAAAAAATGAAATATTTATTTAAATTTATCTTCCTCTCTGGCAAGACAAGGGACGAGGGAATGAGTTCCGCACTTAGCACGCAACGCCTCGAACGGAATGTCTTGACACTAATTTCTCGTTAAAAACTTGTCTCTCTACGAACAAGCTAAAAAATATATATATTTAGTTAGAACATATATATCCAGAAACTGACTCTCTTTTGCAAGAGGCTACATAATCCACTTACCTTAAAACTTCCTTACTATGACATAATATTTTGTTTACTACAAATTACAACTAAATATTCCACTACAATATTCATTCACAACTCGTTTTAATAATAAAATCATATCAAAATATACCTTATTTCCTTAACATGAAGTCTAAAATCATTTCTTAGTAAAATTTCAACGTACTTCTATGAATCACTAGAATTCATGGTATAAAGTGTGTTATACGGAGAACGCTTTTGGTATCTTTAATTAATATAGTCATATATTTCCGTATAATTTAAGATAGATCTTTATATATATGATTCATTTAATAAGTATCTAGTTGAATGATCTGTCAATGTGGAATTACAAATTTCCTTCGTAGCTCAGCGGTACAGCGTCTAACACTGAGGGTGACGTTTGTGAGTTCGGTCCTGACTCGTAGGAATTATTATTTTCATTTCTTATAATTATTTAATTATTTAATTCTTATAATTAATTATTTTCATTTCTTCGCTCTGGTCACAAGAGCGTGGCGTTGAGTTCCGCCACTCAATTCGCATTATCTCGAAAATTGAGAGGCGAGCGGCGAGCGAATACAGCGTGAAACATGTTAATATTTTTAAAGTGAATCGATTCCAGAAAATAATAATCATATTATGTATGAATTAATTAATTTTTAAATTTTAAGGCCAGTAACAATCTCAGCACAATTTATATTATATACTAACAATATTTTATTATATACAAAATACATAGCTTTCTATTATACGTATACGTACCAACCGTACCGTGCAGACAGAATTGAATTTTTTTTTTTGGTATATTTATATAATGCCCACGCGTTGTTCTAGTTTTTTAAATAGTGTTTTTGTGATAAGTATTGATTGATGGGGAAAAAGTATAATAAATTAAATTTAGTCATTCCCAGGAAAACTAGTTGTATCCACAACCATCACGTTTACATTTCGACACTGCTCCTTTGGAGAAGCTTCTTTCTCTAAATACATTTTGATTCTTTAAATCACGCTTTATGCCAAACATTGTATTATATACAGACAGAGCCTAGTTAAAAATACATTTGGTTCTCCATCTTCCGCCTCAATTCGAGACATTACACGAAACTGAACGCCGCGCTTTGTAACGCGCTCAGAACAGAAATCGAACTTGAACTACCATTGAGTTGAACTCCTTTCGTAAATAACAGTAAATAGTTATAAACACAAAGGACATCGGAACCTTGTTAGTAAGTGGATGATCGTCGTTCAATCAATTTCAAGGCTATCTACATTACAACTGTTACTTGCGAGTCGATTTTCATTTAGCTCTCGATGTATTTATTCCTATAGTTATATAGTTATTCTCAATTGATTTTGTTTCCGGATTTAGAATTGTTTTTTGTTTTTGTTATTTAAAAGTTTATTTTTAACTTTAAGCAGGTAGCTAAAATTGTACTGTAGTAGATTTGAGTTTTGATTGGTCAGTAGATATCTTAAATTAATTCTTAGGTATTTTTTTTTATTTTAATGTAATTTTAGGACATTTTTATTTTATTTATTTTTTAAATTCAAAATCAGTTATTTTAGAAAACTTAGTGCTATTAACATAACATAAAAAATTAAAAACTGTAGATAATTTTTAGTAACCCTTTACTTTGTTCTTCTAATTCCTTCTAAAAATTATATATATCTACCAATATTAATTAAAAGCCGGCACGAAACAGCACGATGGAGAGTTCGATTCCCTGGGGGGAATATCATTATTTCACCACTCTGACTCCGACAAAGCGCGACGTTAAATTCCGCCAATATCTCGGAAAACAACCAGAAAGTAGACCACGGAGTGTTTCAACACTAAATAGGTTAAGACTATCTAGACAATGCACAAGCTGCTTGCATTTCTAGCTTCCTTTCTTAATCAGTACCTACATACATATACAAATCCATAATATTCCTTTATATCAATTGAATAGCATTGTTAAACCATATAGAAGACAATTGTATGACACGACAAGAATGTATTAGACCTTAGTGGTGAATGGTTCCTTATTCCCTTTTGGTTGTATGAATCATACATGTTTTTAAAAAATGTGTTTTTTTGCTCATTTATGCAAACCTTGTAGAATATAGGAAGATTGGTTGTAATGCATATAAAATAATAAATATACATTTATTTTAATTTTGCTTTGTTTCCAATGTTTTTTTGGAATCAAATAAAAACTATAATTATTTAAAATACTGTGTCAGTTACAATTTATCTAACACCGCACATTCTAAGTGCTCGAGGTAACGTCGACCGCAGGTTCAGTGCTTTACATAAAAATAATTAACGTAATGTAACCAATACAAAAAAAACAATTGGAACCAATAGTTTCTGAGATTTAAGCGCGTAAGCCATACAAACCAAACGAGATTTTCCGTTTCATAATATTAATATAGATAGTAGGTCAGTTAGAATGTATCTAATAGAACATGGTTGTTCAAATATATACATCGTCAATGCACCTGCGATGAAAATGAATTCGATATCCAATCGAGGAAATTATTATATTTCATTTATTTTTAATTGAGTTCCATAACTCAGCGGCGCTGCGTGGAGAATGTAGTGTCTCAACACTAAGTTCTCTCTATCTATCATGCAAATTGCGAAATGCAGCATGAAATTTAAAATAACGTTTATTAGCTAAACGTACTTGGTTTACTTTATCACAATATTATTTGTATTCCAAAAATTCACAGTTTTTATACAATTAAAATACAAAAATTTTCAACAAAAAATATATTTTTAAATTTAAACGAGACCTAGGTGGTTTTTTTATTACGAGTATATTAAACTACCGTGCGTTCGTTAGTTACTGTGCATTTATATAATTAATGCGTAGGGAAGGGTTAGCCCTGAGGGGCAACACGCAAGCTTTATCTTTTTTACTAATCGAACAATATGTATATTGAATTTTACCGATTTTTATAATGAAAATTTAAATTTTATAATATTTTTTTTACTATATTTAAAATGATCAGCAGAGATAATGTAATCAATTGTAATGTTATAATAATGTTAACATTAAAAAACGTTTTGCAAATTACTCAAAATAAAATAATAAAACTGCTATTCCATTTTAAGCCTTTAACATCAACAAATAAGATATATGATGAAACTAACATTTTAAATATTCGTCAATTATATCAATATAACACTTGTATTCTTATTCGTAAAATTTTACAAAACAATTTAGAATCGGAGCTATCTTTTCTGACAAATGAACAAATAGGAAATAGACCACTTAGAAGTGCAAACAATTTATACTTACCAAAAACAAGAACCAATTATGGCAAAAAATCTATTATTTATGAAGGAGCAGAAATTTACAATAAATTACCTCAATATATAAAAACATCAAAAAATTTTTATAATTTTAAAACAAAATTAAAAGAACATTTTATAAAATTCAAATAGAATCCGACCCTGTATTATGATTTCTTCAAATGTGGGTAAACCTAACTTCATTGTAAACGGCCATGGTCAAATATGTTTAATTATCTCAATACACCCTCTTTCACTTACATTTGTTAATTGAGTATTTGATATTGTTTTCTTTTTGTTATTTACCATGTTTTGCTGATTCCAACGCTCACATTGTTCAATATGTACTAATTTAAGATAATTTTGTATTTCTCTTTAAGTGAAATGTAATTTCTTTTGAGAAATAAATAAACTCTTTAACCACAAAAAACACTGTAAATAATATACGTATTGAAATCTGTATTATATTTTATTACATTAAAAAAATATCCCATAGATAACTCCCATACAACAATAAGAATCCCATCATTCATCGCCTTTTGCAGACCAATTTCTTTCTTGCTTGCAGGGTAGACAGGAGTTAAGACACACTGTTCCCATTAAGACTCCCGTTTTCCACTTTCCGCCGAATTCTAGGGGCATTGTGTTAAGTGGCGGAACTCAACGCCGCCATTGATATTTAAGTTTATTTTTTTCTAACTGGTTAATAACGCCCTTCCATTCAAGTAAGATAAAGATGATGTCTTAACCGTGACCTCATTACCACTGAGTTAACAGGAAGTTATCAAATGATTATTTGAGGAGCTAGAGCAGTGTCATCAAATTTATAAGTAAAATCATTTTAAGAAAAGACAATTTATGTTTAATAATTGTCTTATAATTTTGATATGAAATTTGAACATGTAATAATTAATACTAAAATATATGCGATAAATACAGTAGAAGTTTGATTTAAAATCAGTAAGTTATATTAACTTTCTCAATAAATATATAAGAAAAATATAGAGTGCTAACACAACTGAACAGAGTGATTAATAATCAAAAGGTTCCCTTCAAGGTTTTTGTACAACTGACTACTACTTTACCTTGCACAACTCCGATTCCCTTTTGTGAAAGTGAATTAAATTCATTTCCTCGCTTGGTATACAGCGTGAAGATAAAAAAGAAAATAAAATAATATTATATGGTAGGCAGAGGGAACCCAGTGTAAAGACATTCCAATACCCGTTTTCGAGACATTTTCGAATCGAAATCACAACTGTCGCTACAGTCAGAACCACTAAGCTACGACGGTCTCAAACATACAAAGCTAAAATTTTAAAAAATATATATTATGGCATCGCAACACGCACCTGCATCGTTCTTCCATTAATAACTTTAATACACTTAGCTGGCTATAAGCCATACCACTCGACGACACGATATTATATTAAAAAAAAAACTACCCATGGAGGTATTGTTTCACATATTTTATGAAAAACAAAAACTCCATAGGAGTTCTTCTTCGTTGAAAGTGGGTGTAAAAACAAATTTATAAACGTAAACGAAACAAAGACACTCACAAAAGTTTAAGTTTTCGAAATATATATATTTAAACATTTATTTTACCGTTTGCCAAAAAAGTACCGCCCCCGGGTGGGCTCGAACCACCAACCTTTCGGTTAACAGCCGAACGCGCTAACCATTGCGCCACGGAGGCTCTTCCTTATCATATATATAAACTCTTCCGTTACTGAGAGATTGACAGACAACACATACCTACGCTACGCGGCGTAGAACGCTGACATTTGTCATGTTTGTACCTTGGGGAGTGTAGAGACACTGTAAGAGAGTATTTCTCGAAATTATTACCGGAACAGGGTGACTAGAATTTTGTATTTTGTAAAGGATAGATTTTTATATTCCATAGAAATCATTTCTATTAATTATTTTTATAATTATATCCCGCTTTATACTCTCTTAGAAAGAAAATTGTTTTAAAGAAATTTGTGGGTGATGACTCCTACCTGATATTATATTGCGAATATT
The DNA here is from genome assembly GCA_016802625.1 of Heliconius numata. NCBI lineage: Eukaryota > Metazoa > Arthropoda > Insecta > Lepidoptera > Nymphalidae > Heliconius > Heliconius numata. The sequence continues at coordinate 2,234 of JAEBDU010003233.1, read as the reverse complement.
ATAATAATATCAATTTTTTACACAGTAAACAGTAATGTTTAATATTAATAACTTGTTCGTTGTTGTTGCATAATTGGGTTGTTATTTTGTTTTCTAATATTACATATTATCGCACAACAATATTTGCTCGAAAGTTATAGGGATTATTATGAAAACATGTTTGTAAGAGGCGGTCGTAGAGTAGCAGTACGTCTTACTGTAATCTTGACGGTGGGGAGTTCGATTTCCATTAAAGGCAAATTATTTGGAAGACAGTGAGTTTAAATACCTTTGCAAGATTTGAACACCTGAAAATACACGCAATAATTACTTATGGACATAATTTTTATATGATCAACATACTCGTCGTTCGCAACTTCCTTTCCGTGGACTATACAACGCAAATTAATAACTATTTCTACTCGTTCCCGCAGAAGTTTCGAGAAATCCTGTCTTTAACCTGTCCAATGTCAACTTTCTGTATCCTCTCACTTAACGATAGAGTTTTATATACATACTAGCGACCCTCTTGCGGCTTCGCCCGCTTTTACTACTGGATTATTCATATAATGTATGTTTGCAAAGCACTTTTAAATCTGTGCTACTAATCTATTAAAGTACTTATTAAAATATATTTAAATGACAATTTTTTGATAGTTAAATGACTATTTTTAAACGGAAGAAATTATAAACAAAAACCTATCTACTAATAACTACTACAAAAAATATGAAACCAAATATATCTCGCTGAAATAATACGTTCACCTCCAATTATCCAATACGTGCAAACACATCTATATCTTCGTTGCTATAGAGGCAGGCGGGTTTTTTTTTTCGAGCTTGTGGTTAATGCTGAAGGGGGTATTCTGTCCCTGATGAAAAGCAAGCACTACGTGGCTGCCTGTGAGGAAAATTAAATAGAATGCATCGGCCGGGAATCGAACCCGGGCCGCCCGCGTGGCAGGCGAACATTCTACCACTGAACCACCGATGCGTGACGTGCTTGTATAAGCAAAACGTCGCGGGACGCATGGCGAGTGGCGAGCCGTTTCGCAGCAAGAATTTTTTGATATTGTAACAACTTCTAAAGTACTTATTAAAATGAAATACAGTGAAAGACAGTTTTGATCTACATTAAATGGCCAACGTAACTAATATACTTATCTATATGCTGAGAGTAAGGGATAAGTGAAACTTGAGTAACATAAAGCTGATGTGTCAACGGCGGGATGTGTCAACAATTAAATGCGATTTTTTCTAAAACTATTCGCAATTTCGAAATAGTGTAAAAAGCAAACTTTATCTTCGTTTAACGTAAAAAAATAATAAAGTATTTTAAAGGATAAGGATTAATACCATTATGGAAAAAATCCCTCACAATAAAAAATATATTGAAATTACTATTTTTAGACAGAAATATGATCACTACACGTTATTCTTAAAAGATACGAATATGCTGTCGCGGACTTTTTTGTAGATCTTATTAAGAGGAACAATACTTCACTACATTATTTTCATGTAGTGCTTACCGTTAAAGCAGCGCATGCGCGAAAGTGTCTCAACGGGTAGGTCTTTATACACATTTATCGTATTTATGTTAATTTACATAAGAATGTACAAATAATAAACTATATATAAACCTTCCCTGAGAAATACTCGACCTAACGGTGAAAACTGCATCAAAATTCGTTGGGTGGTTTAGAAGAAGAAGAGTTAGAAAGTTCAGACAGACACGAAAAGCGACTTTGTTTTATAAGATACTAGCGACCCCCTTGCGGCTTCGCCCGCTTTTACTACTGGATTATTCATATAATGTATGTTTGCAAAGCACTTAAGATAATGTGAAAATTAATTAAACCCTAATGCAACCCGCATTTTCGTAGTTTCAATAAGGATTTTCCAATTGTTTTACACAGCAAGGATTTTTTAGTAGGTACCGTAATTTTAAATCTGTGCTACTAATCTTTTCAAGTACTTATTAAAATATATTTAAATGGCTATTTTTAGATAGTTAAATGACTATTTTTAAACGGAAGAAATTATAAACAAAAACCTACCTACTAATAACTACTATAAAAAATATGAAACCAAATATATCGCGCTTAAATAATACATTTAACTCCAATTACTAATAATTAATTAATTAATACGTGCAAACGCATCTAAATCTGCGTTGCTATAGAGGCAGGCGGGTTTTTTTTCGAGCTTGTGGTTAATGCTGAAGAGGGTATTCTGTCCCTGATGAAAAGCAAGCA
>JAEBDU010003230.1:0-17847 GCA_016802625.1 Heliconius numata | reverse complement strand
GTACTGGTAGTGTAAATTGGTCTAAACGTTTACCTTATAAGGTAGTGTACAGGTAGGGTACCTACCTGTACCTATAGGTGGGTATTGTTTTTGTGAATGTCATCGAAAGCTATGAAGGTTGCGCGGCAAACGGACGATCGCCTTTGTGCTTGCCGGTGTTAGTGTCGCAAGTTGTGAGATACCTGCGGGTATTAAAAAAATGATTATTTAATTTTTATTATAACTTTTATAAAAAATAAGCGTACTGCTTTTGTAAAAAAGTATACTTTTTAACGAAATTGTAAAAAAATGAAAAAAAAATAAATCAGCTGCACGCTGTATCCCGCACACAGCATGTAGGTAGGAAACCTAGTGTTAAGACATTCCGTTCCCCAAAATTGTAGTGTTGGCTATATTATACTTATTTATTATTATATATTTTCTTTTTTTTTTTCTAGTTTTCTCGCTGCATGCCGTAGGTATGTAGAATGTAATCAAAGAAAATGTAGTGCTGAGCTCGTTTTCTATTTTTCATTCAATTTCTCGATACATTTTAATACATTACAAACATTATTTGGATAGAGGGAGAAATAAACAATTAATCGAGTGACAATCGAACCCACGTCCGTCACGTTAACAGACAGTGATTGTGCCTTGCCAAGATATTATTAGATACAACTTCTGATTGTAAGTTGAAATTATTATAATATAGAAAAAGTAATAGAAAACAGAATACATATTCACTTTTTTAGTGTAGGCTGTATTTATTACCTAGTTTATTTAAAAGAATATACCAAACCGCTTCTAATATATCTTTAGAACAAACATCTCACCTGTAATTTATTGTCAATGAGTGAAACATTGCACTAGAACACCAACGAACAATAATTGCTATAAAACTTCGTCCATATTTTTTTATTAAACGGATATAAAACTACGAGCAAAACAGTAGCAAAAAACTATAATTTAACTCTAGAACTATTAATATTGACTGTCAGTACGTTGAATGTCACATCCCTATGTCCCACTAATGTGACATTACCCATTGTTGGGTAACCCCCCGAAAAAGGGATGAGAAAAAGAGAAAAACATTTAAAAATGAAACACAAATGTATCTAAGATTGTATTTTGAAATATCATCGGCGGATATATTTCATCTTGTCATAATACGGTCGGTCAAAGGAACGGATCTAGTTGATAAATTATACTTGAAATTTGGAATAATGTCTTTTTCACTATTCATCCACGCTTCGGTGGTGGTGAAGTGATGACGTAACAGGATCTAGGGGCTGGTGATGTTTTAATCATTGTTCTGTATAGGAATGTTACCTTTAATATTTATTTAAGTAGATAAGTGATAGATGAAGAAATTCGCCATACTAGCTGCTAGCTTTTAAGTAACATATACCTACGAGTATTTGCAGCTTTTATATTTAAATTTGTAGCTTTTTATTAAAATAATTATTGCCATTAGGTACTTAGTAAATACATAAAAAAATAGGTAATTATTAGAAAATATTTTTAATCAACGAGCTGTTACTTATACATAAATTAGTAGATATAATTTCAATGAACTCTACATTGTTTTTCTGACTGCAAATTTCAAAATCTATATTTATTTTGACTAAAGTACCATTGCGACATATTTAATTTGTACTTACTTAACTTCACGCTTTAACACGCTTCACGCAGTCATTTTTTAAAACGTCGCCTTTAAAAATATTTTAAAGATACTTTTTTCAAAGAAAGTTATTTTTGGATCAAATACGTGACTAATTAAAAAAGAAAATTACTGTGTAATTGTTTCATGTCACCTGCCGGTGCTATAAAACCATATCAATAAAGGCAGACAAGCCGTTTAAAATAGCTCCTATCTTGCTATAGGAGAGATACTTCGTAAAACTAAAAAGTTAAAATAATTAGTCGATTTTTTTAATCTTTAGCTTATTCTATCTATACTAATTTAATTGTGATTTGTATTTGAATAAACACGTTCTGAATTTAATAAAACCTGATATTATAACAAAAATATATTAATTTCGTTTATAATTACTACTGTTATTTTACTAAATAAATCAGCTTCACGCTGTATCCCGCACACAGCATTTTTTTTTTTCAATAAAATTATTTATTTTTATATTATTTCAAAAAAGGTACATTTATCTCAATATACCTATCTCAAAAAAAAATCAATAACATAAAAATATATGTAAATAACTAAAAACATAAAATTAAAAACGAAAACCAATCAAGCACTCTCAACTAGTATAATCTATCTATTTATTGACTCGTACGATTTGTCACAGCGGCCTGTAATGGACCCCCTGACAAATGATGCTGGTACAGAACTAATGACGCGGAACGGTTATTACGATCTGATGAACGAGATCTAATACTGTCGCGCCAGAACCTGGGTGGTGGAGAGAAAGCTGGCTAATGGTTGTTCTTGATTAATTTTATCTATGTACCTAGGTTCTAAGTTTATGTTATATGGCTTGTAAGCTGATGGGGTTTTAATTTAATTTTGTGATGATGCTGGTTGAGGAGTTTTTTTGGAGGGTAGTTGTAATTTCCGATGTTATGAACGAAATTGGGACTTTTAAAACTAGGTACCTATTGCTTGTTTCTGGGTATTTATTAATCCTTTGCAAAAAAAATTATATTAATTTCATCTTAATAAACCTCAACGTGATCTCGAAAAAAATAATTCAACCTATAAAGGTTCCGTATTTACCTTTTCCATACCTCAACCCTAAAAAAAAGTGTTTCCCCACATAAACTAGATTTAAAAACGTCATTATTACACAATTGATATCTGGAAGCTCAAAATATCAAACGTAAACCTCTAACAATAAATCTTCTATATACAGACAGACACACCGTCCCTTTAGAATAGATTGTCATATTTCTGGTCCACTACCAAATCGACTGCGATGATTTTTGTTTTCCCAAATCCATATTTCATGAATATCCCGGGGGCAGATGATATGCCTTTTCTTCTCTTATAAATCTAAGATCGTTTTTAATTATACTAGTAATGTCCTCCAAGCTATACTTATGTTAATTTTATATGAAACTCGGTAGCTTTGATATTTCTTTTGTCATTTCACTTAAGATGGGCGGTTTGTATGGAGAAGGCTTTTATATTTTATATTTTAATTTTTATTGTTAATTATTTATATAATATACTTTCTTCCCCATATGTTAAAAACTAGCTTCACGCAGGTATCCCTCATATAGAAGGGTAGATAGAGGGAACCTAATGTTAAGACTTTAAGATATTTTCGCACAAATTTTCGAGACATTGCGTGTTAAGAAGCGAAACTAAAAACCTCATATTGTCTTGTCTACCTACAACTTATCAATACAACTTTTTTCCTATTTTTCAACCCTCGTACCTACCATTAAAAATATTATATAAATACGAGGATTGCTGGAGCAATTGCATGCAATTTTCAATATCAAATAATAACATACTGTTTCCTTTACACTTCCAAATTCCATACAAATGAGCATTGATAGATAAATCCACATCTATCCATAGTTACAAGCCGCATCGTATCTGGGATCCGCGATGACTTGCCAGAAGGTCTGACGATGATGTATGTGCGTGCGGTAATGAGGGCCAGGGTCTGTCGGCCTACGATACCGATATACTCGTATGGGCTTTATATGGGTGTAGTTTAGGAAAATCTAGTCTTGTGAGTTTTGTGACAGCCAGGATAGTTGTACCGCAGGGGTACAAGAATATGATTGTAAACGCGGTGGTTGTGGGTATGATTCCCATTTAGGGTAGTTAAATATTTTATAGGCTTGTCGTTGATTTCCACCACTTAACACGCGATGTCTTAAAAATTCGGAGGAAAGTCTGAAACGTGTTCACTAGGCACCCAGGTTCTCTCTACATATCCTGGTACGTGTGGAATACAGCATAAAGCTAAAAAAAGATATGTTAGAATATATATAAATTATTATACAGTTTATAGATTTTTATGCGAATCCCTATAATCTCATAATCTTGTCATGATATATGAAAAAGTTGATAAAAGTGTTTAAAATAATATAAGTCAGCAATGAATGTTTATATAAAATCCCAACCAAAAGCATTCAAAACCGTAATGCTTGTCATATGCACTACCCTGTTACTATTTACTTACTGTAAAAGGTGCAGGTTCAAACCCAGCTCACCTATTTTTTAATTAAAAAAATAGAATATAGGCATAAAACTTGAATCCATTTTTTAAGATCGACAATGACGGTGGCTACTTCTCACACCTTTCTAAGTCGTGCATTGTGAAAGCATCATCAGCTCAACCCTGGCTACCATTAAAACCTTTTGATGGTACCGATAAATAAAAATCTGATTGGCATTGATCTGTACAGCTTCCATTTGGAAGTTCATTAGGGTACGCTGACGTTGGATAGACAGAACAAAAACTGTGGAGTCGATGCAACTAGATTATATGCGGCTTAGTTTTGTCAAAGAGTATTATAGGTTATTTTAAAATAATATTATTATATAGTTTAGTACGAAATGTGAAATGTTATAAGTATTATTTAACATGCTTATCATTTTTTAGTTAATTATTACAATTTTTGTTTTTAGGGTTTTTTTGAAAAAGTATAAGCATATATGTGTCTAAATTACGAATAATTACGATATTAAAATAATTACTTTAAAATGTTTCTTTAAAAGCTCTGAATCGTAAGCTTGTTATACAAAATGTTTTAATAGGTACTAAACACTCTACTCTCCACATATTTCTCTGTGCCACACCTATCGCCCATTAGTAGCCGACACCCTCGCGATTAACGATTGACTTGGCTTTTGTGGTCATTTTTTTCACTGGTCGCTTATGGAAATTTTTTTGGATGTCAAACAATTTCAACGTTTTGTCAAATCATCGCGATCAAATGCGCCGGCTCTAAGTAAGGAAACCTTCATGTCAATACACGAGATGCCAGTGGAAAATAAGTGGTTTTAAGTGCAAACTTCAATTATCTTACCTATATATATTTTTGTCTAAAACCTGTCGTGGCGCGATGGTTGTGGGTTCATCAGGGTGATGATTTTATTTAAAATATATTTATTTCCCCGCTCCGTATCATAATGTGCGGCATTATGTTTCACCAATCGACACGCAATTCCTCGAAAACATAAAAGTGGGGAACCGAATGTATTAACACTAGTTAGTTATTTTGTTTTTCATTTTTTTCTACTTTTATGACGTGTCCAAGTAAATGTTAAGCATTTTTATTGTTGTCGTTCTTTAATTAAGGCGATCCGAGCGTGCCAGTTCAGCACTAATCACTTCGCCAATGTCACGTTGAATAGAAAACACACAAAGGAGAATGTACGGTATAAGCATTTTTATGGAATAAAGATATTTTGACTTTGACTTTGACTAGTACATGTTGAATTATAAAATTGTATTGTCTAAGAAAATATTAATACCTTTCATCACCGAAATCAAATCCTTAAAAATATATTTAGAAAATTTAATTTTTAAATAATTCCGTTTTTGAAATGTTACGTTTTTTATAGAGAAGATAAAATAAGATAAGGACAATGAAAATAATTTCAATCAATTGAACCTATCGGTCTGAGTCTAAAATATTTACATTTTAGAAATTACATATATTTATATAAAAAAATTAATATAAACATATCTATATAAACTATCATCTTACAATAATTACAAAAACAGCCATAACAAAAAAAAACAATACCAAAAACGAACACAAACAAAACAACTTCGAAACCCACCAGCCACCACTCGTGTGGATATTTTCACGTAGAATTATCATAAAATTGACCGGATCGGTGTCAGCGTACAGTCACATCGCAAAATTAATGCCAACCGGAGATAATCGATCTCCGCAACGACATTTCACTCAACTTAGTTACGGGTAATGACCCTATATATACGAGAAACGACATTTCACTCAACTTAGTTACGGGTAATGGTCGTACCTATACGAGAAACCTGTTGAGAATTATAGTTAACGAATTAATAGTGATTGATTTTAATATCTGTGTTTCTGTTATATAAGTTTTTTTGATGATAGGTACTTCTTTTTTAAGGTTATATGGGTGTGACTGTAAAAAGGCAGGTTGTTGGTTCGATTCTTACTCGAGGAAGTATTTAATATTTTCAATTTCCTCGTTCCGACTCTCTCCTCTAATGAGGCAAAGGAATTTCCTCTAAAGAAGAATTCGGCAGCGGACATATTAAAAGATGCCAATTTTTAACTAAAAACCTGAATTCTGAAAATCGTTATCAAAAATTGATAACCATTTAAAAAAAACATACCCTACATCCGAATCCTGTGAATTTAAAACTAGCAAAGCCACGGATATAGCACTATCCCATTTCGAGCCAACCCCATACTAGTATGAATAAATAAAAGTTACACGTGAGAACTGTTTGTGTTCTGTTAGCATATATGCAGTTTTACAGATTTTGATGTGATAGATTTCATAGAAAAATGTTTATATCCTTCTATCCTATCCTACTAATATTTCTACATGGAAAAGTTTGTAAGGATGGATGTTTATTTTCATTACGTTACTTTTACTGCTACTCAACATGCATTTACCGATAATTGGGTGAAAAGTCGGAAACGTAGTGTATTAATTCTCTGTAACTAGATTTTATTCTACCTATCCCTACATACACAACACCGAGAATCTAAAAAAACAAAACTATGTTGCCTATATTTACTTATAATTTTCACAGAAATTAAAAACACTAAGTCTTAAATTATTAAAACCAACTAAAATCCAAAACAAAACACAACAAAAAGATATCAATCTCCATTAAAATTAACATTAACCGATCTCAACACCGACCGTCTTCACACCATAAACGAAATCCACGACCAGATCTCGCAACACAATATAGCTTATTCGTGACGTCCTTTCCTATCTGAATGTTAGAGTTTGAGTTGAGTTTAGAGTTTAGAGTCTAGAGTTTACCGTACCATGGGCGTTCCCTCGTTGGCGTAAAGCCCGCAAATGATATTTCCCTTGTACAAGCGCGAAATGGCCGTAATTATAAAAGCATCAATCAGTTGCGCGTGCGCAGCCCCGCCGGCTAAATGCTTATTAGCTTAATATACATGTTGTGCTTATGTAATGTTATACTGTATGTGAGTACTTGACGTATGGCGACATGATGGGTTGTCATTTTTATTTATTGCCAATTTTTTTTTTACAAGTAAATTATGGTTGGTAAGTAAATATGATACGGGTTTTTGCGTGTTCCAGTTTTATTTTTAATATGTGTTTACGGGATTGTAGGTTCGATTCCTATTCGCATTTGCTGTAATTTGTAGTTCATTAGGTTCAAATATGCCTCATTGACATTAAAGAGAATAATCTTATCTGTTTAGATAAAGAATAACGTTGTAACCGCTACGCAGTAGAAAATGCGTCCTAAATGGTCAGAAAGAAAGGAACTAGGGAGTTATGTATAGAGACTTCAAGAGATCCTTTATGTTTATCTTTCAATAAATTGAACATGGAAAGACATTTTTTAAGTTTTATTCCATACTTAAGAAAGAATGTGACATTTAATTCCTGACATGAACATTAAAAGATATCAACAAATTAAAAAAGATAAAAGTGTTAGATAATAGCTGCAATATTTCAAGTTATCAAAACATTTAACTTGGCTGATTTCCGATCCGGCCAATCCGGATGTCGGTACTTTAATATTAAAAGGAAATAACGATGTTCTGTCGTAAATTGAAACATAATTAACTGAGTGAGTACTCACTTCTTGATAGTCACGACGATTACGGAGTGTCCCCATTCGTCGCAATAAAGGGCGGTACTTAAACTATTAAAATTTCAAATTCAAAATTAGCTCTTATCACAAGTGGATAGAGTTGAAATTTAAAATTTAAACATATCTGTAATCACTGAAGGCGAGAGGTAAGTGGTGGAAGCTATTTGGCCAGGCATTACACTCGTATCATTATGTAGTTCAAATGGCGTGAATATAAAATGTTGTGCAACCTCATCACTAATGGACCAGCTTTGTTCTTTTGTTTGATGAAGTGTCATTGGGTGGATGGGTGGTGAAACTGGTTGACGTAATTGAGGGTCTATCAGGGTCAAAGACTATGCTGATCTTTAAAAGGCTTGAGAAAAGTTTAAAGTTTTTTAATTCAGCGGCAGAAGAAGCCTAGTGCTAAGACATTCCACTCCTCCTTTATTATCGAATTCTGAAAACATTGCGAGTTGAGTGGCGGAACTTAAGGCCGCGCTTTGTCTTGACAACAGAAGGATAAAATTAAAATTTATTTTCTTAGTTATTTCCTCCAAATTGTCAAATCTACCCTGCAATCCCGCAATCTAAGTATCCCACTAGCACCACAACCATCATCAAAAACTACAGATATTACATCATAACACAAAATTAGTTCAAAAACAGTTCAAAATTCTCCACTTCCACCCGTTCTCTTATGGGGGGAAGGGGGGGTAATGATACGAATTATGATAATTGTGTAAGCGCACGAGGCGTGGTCATATGACAATCACGAGCACCAAGCCGTGGTATAATGAACGGGTGCATGGATTAGACCACAGGTGGTTCGTAGAGATGGTCGATTTATCGATGAAATATTTTATTATTTTTTTTAATATTTTTTTCTTAATATATACAGCTTTGGTGACCGAAATATGAACATTATGAAATCATGTAGAATAAGTAGAGAAAAATGCTGAATAAGACCAGAGAGAATAAGTTTTAAATAAATATAATTGGAAAAATACGTTTACAATTAGTATATGAAAATTAAAAAATATCCAATAAATGTCCAATAAATATCATAAATAATAATAAATGTCATAATAAAAAAGATTTTTTTTAGCTTCATCTTATGTCCTGTCCCTTGCGAAGCTATGTAGGAAACATGGGAATCTAATGTGAAAACATTTCAAGATTCCGTATCCCACTTCCCGCCGAATTAACGAGGCATTGAGTGTTGAGTGGCGGAACTCTACGCCGCACTTTGTGTTGGCGTAAAACTACTAAATGTGTTATTATTATTCCGAATGGAAACCAAACTGTCACAATCTTGTGCTCCTTCCTCAAGTTGGCCTCAAGTTGCTTTGAAAGTTATAAAAAACTTAAAATATCGATACCGTCGTCTATTGGTAGATGGAATGGTTACGTCCTTGCTCATGTAAAGATTATAATTATTTTAATATCGTCTCTGTCTATAATTCGCTTCCTTTAATGACATTTCTATTTACAATTATTAATATATGCATATTTTATTAAAAAATATGTTAGAAGTTAGAAATATATAAAAATAAAAGGATTTTTTTGACATTTTTAAAGTGTTATTTCACACTTAGGAAAGAAAAATACTTATTTATAAAACGTGTATAAATTTGAATACGTTTGTACTTTAAATTTTTATACTTTTTCTAAATAAAAAAGTATTTTTTTTTAGTACATTATTATATTCTTAATGAAAAATATATTTTAGAGTGAGAAATTTTCAACTTACCGGTGCTTAGGACGTACCCATCGTACCCATGACTCTTAAAATCCCACTGATTCCAGTCCTGCTACGTTAAAATTTTTATAATATTAATAACATAAAAAAACAATACGAAACATTCACTCCATTCTCTACTTTCCGCCCAATTATCGAGACATTATGAGTCCGACGGAACCTAAAACTGCAATTGTTTCCTATTTTCAAATTCCAACTCAAAAACCAATTCCAATATCTAATTTGGAACCAACGACACTCACACACTCAATTACCAGCCCTGGAACTAAGGACCGTCAAAGTTATTTATGCCCTATATGTTTGGATGGAAAACTTATAATTATCGACGAGAATCGAACTCCCAGTTACGAGCTATAATAAGGAGGGTACAGCGTGTAAGTATAGGGCATGCGCTGTAATATTGTTTTATGGGATCCTTAAAAATAATGAATGTCATTCACTGAGGGACATTTCTTGGCTGTAATGGTGGTGCTTGTGTACGTTCAATTTAGTTTTGCTACGTAATTGTTTAGTTAATTAGATGTGAATGCTTGGAATTCCTAGATTTAGGAATATTGTTAATATTATTATTTAAAGAAATTTCATATTTCTCCCATTTCTGGGGATCCTCTTCCTCTCCTCTTCTCTTATTCTCTTCTAGACACAGTATTTTTTTATATTGAAACAAAAAGAAACGAACCGACTTCAAGAATTAAAAAAGTATAAAACAAGATAAGATAAGATAAAAAGTCTTTATTGCACATTTACAAGAAATACAATGATTATTTTAGGACATAAAATGCACAAAGGCAGCCTTATCACTAAAAGTGATCTCTTCCAGGCAACCAATCCAAGGATTAATAAACAACTTAATAAACATTATATTTAAAATACCTTATGTAAACTTAACTATCTATGAGATATTTTTTCAGCTTTAAACTGTATCCCTCGAAGTATAACAGGGTAAGCAGAAGGAACCTAATTTTAAGACACTCCGTTTCCCAGAGCCACCGAATTTTTGAGGCATTGTGTCTTTGAGGCTTAAGTACGAGGAGCACTTTGCCTTGATACCTGAATGAATATAAGATTAAATTTCCTCAAATGAGAACCTAACCCACAATCTCTAGGCACATAATGATATTATACCTAGCATACCATACCTGAAGGTAGACTCCAGATCCAAAACTTTCTAACCTTAAAGCCTAAGTGCTAAACAAAGTTATGTCGATACCTTGACTATCGCTCGCGTGTGCCGTACCGTGCCTGGCACTCTGTGCTTAATTAGCACAGTATTACACATGTACATTTTTCTTAAAATACCTTAGTTTAAATGTAGGTGAGTTTAAGAAAATTGTTTTATTTTCTCTACTTATGAATTTCACAGTTACTATAGTTATTATATTGGAAAGCGGATGGGTCCGAAAAGCTGAAGATCTAGTGTGGTGGCGAGAATTAGGGAAGGCCTATGTCCAACAGTGGACAAAAGATGGCTGTTGATGATGATGATGATAGTTATTATATTATTAAGAAAACGTATAAAATTTGATTTTAACGGGATTAGAACCCTTGTCTTCATGTCATTGCGTGAACGTATGGCTTAGTCGTGAGAACGTTTAGACGGTCGTCAAGAATCTATGTTTATTACAGAGGGGTAATTTAAATAATTCAAGCATAATATTTTCACAAGTGGGGATCTACTGAAGTCCACAATTATCGCTTACAGAATTAAATCAGCTCCACGCTGTATCCCGCACACAGCAGGGTACACCTACCTACCTAGTGTTAAGACACTCCGTTCCCCACTTTCGCCTGAATTCTGAAGGCATTACGTGTTCAGTGGCAGAACTCAACGCCGCGCTTTACCTGAACACCAGAGCGAAGATATGGAAAAAGAAATGGAAAAATAAATATTTCATCTCCTCAAGTGGGGATCGAACCCACAACCACCCACAACTATCGCTTACAGCCAGAGCCCAATCGCACCATTGAACCATCAACGATCCCAACATTATAAAAACAAAACAAACGCATAAGGACATAGCACCGTCACCGTACCTGGCACTACAGAGTCCAATTAACACTTTTAATTTTACACCCCATCAAAAGATAGATAAAGATAAAGATTACCAGAAACAGTAATTGAAAAGTTTGCTCGAAATCCTCGAGTCACTGCGACAGGAGTGACGGTGTCACGCGATACTATACGATAGCAGAATTGTAAAAAACTTGTTTTATAAATGAAATTAAAAAGTTTTAAGTGTTTATGTCCTTGAAAGTTATTTTGAATTATATAATAATGATTTAGTATGATATATAAGAGGTCATCGTGGTACAGTGGTGTGTTTGTATATAAACGGGAAGACTACGGGTTCGATCATGGGCTAACGAAATATTTTCGTTTCTCCTTCCCGGTTGAATTTCGTCATTCAATACACAATGAAATTGAAATTCGAGTAAGAATTAAGTAACAGATTATGAATATAGCACATATCTTTCGAATATACCCTTTCCCCCATAGAGCTAGGCAGCCTAACCAACGAACCAATGTTTCTGTCAAGAATAAATTGGATAAAGCATAAAATTAATGGTACCTACCATGGTAATCGAACCCACTACCTGTCGAGTTAAGCACCACGGCTGGCCTTCTATCACTTAACTAATATTAAATTATAACCAATATCAATAACATAACGTTAATAAACTGTAGTTGTCTATCATAGATACCTATAGGGTACCGTTGCACCCCTCATGACTAAATAATGAAGGGAAGTTACAAAATTATGTATGTCATACATTGTTTGTCACGTCCCGAATCGAACCCCGGCCCCATGCGACGCTTTAGCATTTGTCTTCATTTTGCTACTTAGTCTTGGAGGGGTGGGTTGGTGTCGATGAAAGTAGAAACAAAATTGTCGATAGCAGATGTAATGGTGGGTTTTTTTTCATATTTGTGGAGATAAATGTATTTTAGTAACTGGATATATCCATATTTGGATGTAAATATCTTATTGCAATTCAAATTAATTCATACTAATAGTTCTATTAAAAAAAACCTAAAATTTAGACGATATGCAAAAGGCGCGAGGTCGAGCTTTTTATACGTTCTAACATTTTTTTTACTTCGTGTGGTAAAAAACTTAGAAATGAGAGGAGAGAGCCAGTGCTAAGTAATTTTACGTTCTTTACTCGCATATAGCAGGAGAATCTGGTAACTTAAGAAAGAAACTCTTTTTCTATTAAGACGATTCCGTTCTCCATTTTCCGCCAAATTCTTTAGACATTACTAGTTATGTGGCGGAACTCATAGTTTTGCCTCGTTACCAGAGCTAAAAAATACCTCAAGTGAAAATCCAACCCACAACCTGCCTTAATTTGAACCTATAGTCTCCATATAAAAAAAAAAACAACAATCTTATAACATCACTACAAGCACACAACAAGGAACATCGATATTAATTCCGGCTTCGCACACCAAATCACGCTCGCTATCTAATTATCCGATAGCTGCGACCGGGAAATATTAAATTATGAAATTCGCGACCCCCCAGGGAAATGATGGCCGTTTTTAAATGAAATAAGGAGGCAATACGCAACGGTTTACAATTTTGTACCCATTGCTTTGTTTTATATTGTTTTTTTGTATAACAAGTGTTTTGTGAAATAAGAGGAAAATAGACTTCTTGAGTTTCTCTTTAAACAACTAATTGCCTATACAATTTTAAAAGTTTATGATTTAATATAGTCCGAGTTTGATTCCCACTCGGGGCAATGAATATTTCATTCCACCGATTATTACTTTCTTCATGTGTGTGACTGAAATCAATGCCGCGCTTTGACTACCAAGTGGGTATCGAACTCATTACCATAGCGTTTACTGTCAAACACTGCACTACGATGGGTTTCGGGGTCAAATTCACATTGATGAAATCTCATCAAGCGATAACAAGCAGATATTAAACTATTACGAAAAATATGTACTTCCCGATCTGCCCCAACTTGCCATCAAAAAAAAATCAAATCAGCCTATTCGGGTCCACTGCTAAAGCGATGCGAAAGCTCCCGATCTTCCGCCTTCCGCATCCAGTCGAACCCAGGCCTAGCGGGTCTGCCGAGAACTGGCGGCCTGTTTTCACTTGAGACACTCATGGGATGAAAACTTGCCATACCACGGTAAATACCTATAACAAGTATGACCATACAATTAGCAATCAGCCATAAA
Organism: Heliconius numata; assembly: GCA_016802625.1. Classification (NCBI taxonomy): domain Eukaryota; kingdom Metazoa; phylum Arthropoda; class Insecta; order Lepidoptera; family Nymphalidae; genus Heliconius; species Heliconius numata. The sequence continues at coordinate 4,136 of JAEBDU010003230.1, read as the reverse complement.
GCTTAGCAAATATTAAACATATGCATCTATTAGGAAAAACTAAAATACCTTTAGGTATTTCCCGACCTGCCCCAACTCGCAATCCTATAGCAAGTATCAGGACGTTTAAATGGAACAGTTAACAATCAGCGACATCAAAGGCCACCAGCCACCAGCACCAACCCACCGAGGAGCAATTACAACGTTAAAGGACGACGCCGCGAGGCACACGTGGGAATGGATTTGAATTTAGGTACCAATTTAGTTGGTGGTGCAGCGCGACAGACACGAGGACGTGGTGAAGAGTTGGGGTGTGGGGTTTAAGGTTTTAGATGAAGGTTTTATAAAAAAAGGATTATTTTTTTAAGTTTTTGAGCTTTTTGTTTTGGGTTTGTTGGTTTGATTAAAAATAATGTTTGATAGTGTTAGTATTATTTTATTGTAGAATTAAAGTTAATCTATTTATTTAATCCTTTTCTTTTATTTTCTTTAGCTTTACACAGTATCTCGTATATAACAGGTAGATACAGAGAACTTAGAGTAGAGACATTCTGTTCCTTACACACGATTCAATTTTCAAGACATTTCGTGTTGAGTGGTTGAACTTAACGGCGCGCTCTGTCTTGATACCATGTCTTGAGGCAAATGAAAATAATTGATTCAACCAATAAAAACAATTAAAATTAATTAAAATATATATAGGTATCATATTTTTTAATTAGCTTTATGCACATATCACACACACAACAGGTTAAGCAGAAGGAACCTCTCCGTTCTCAACTTTATTAAAATATTTCTAATAAAATCACTACTATTTCCCAAGTTTCTTCCCAAGTTCTCTCCTATACTGTAGTCACAATATTAATATCGGGTCGCGTCGCATCTCCCGAGGGGTTTCTAAATCATCCGTCCCTGTCGCTCCCTCGCGTCTGATGCCTTTGAGAGATATGGATAAGACTTGAAGAATATATTTATGTTTTAAAATATTAAATATAGGTATTAAAATTTTAGGTTTTGGATTTTTTTATAGGAAAATAAAGAATATTTTTATATGCGTTTCAAATAATTGTTTAAAGCAAATAAATTGTATAAAATTATGTGTCATAAGGTCACCTCGATTTCCAATAGCTCAATACAAACAAAATTAAGTTAACTTTGAATCAATGACCCAAAAGTAATTAATAAATATTTATTTACTAAACCAATGTGAAGATAAATTTGAACGTTTGTGGCGAAATAGGACAATATCTAATTGTAATCCTAACAGTTGTGGATTCTATCCACATTCCGAAGACGATAATAATTTCGTCTATATTTAAATTGTGTTTATTAAATAGAGTATAGAGTTGAATTCTACCACCAAGCCAGAGTGTCTTAACACTAGATTCGCTGTCTATCATGCTATACGAAAAAAACCATGAACCTATAAATATAAGATATTTTTATTACCAGTCACATCCACGTTTACCTTCAAGACATAGTGCCTCCGGTAACATTCGCTTTACGTTGTAATTTTTCTTATGTTATTTATTTATTTATTACGAACTGAGTGATCTATATCTTGTCATATCTTACACTCTTCTAAATGGGCTGGTATTTATTCACGAAAGGCTTTTGTTTCACGTGGAAATGTCTTTTGTTTTATTTTCTTTATTTAATTTTTATGTGTTTTTTCTTCTGTAGTTGTGTGGGAAATGCTGAGAGAACTAAGTCTTTCATTCTTCATTTCTCATTATAAGTCGCAAATATATTCTCTAATTAAATTGTCATAAACGTTTTTGTAATCCATATTTTAAAAACGTATTGGACTCTACGAGAATTTAATAAAATATTTTTCTCATTAAATACGAATCATAGCAAGATGGACAGAGTGAACTACTATTAAAACACCATTTAATCCACCTAAATTCATAAGCTATATACCAGAGGAACGTACCAACTTACCTACAAAATAGCAAAAAAAAAATATCAAAACAGCCCTCCTCTACCAAGAGTACCAGGTACCCACCTACTTACTCCATTTCAAAAATACCTGTAAAATACAAAAAAAATGACAATTCGACATACCCACTTCCGTTTCCAATGAGTCTTCAAGACCCCAGAAACAAACCTGAAGTCCTGAACTGAGGGAACTCATTAACAAAACGCGTTCGCAATTACCACACCAGTTGTTTAAAGTTATTTATAGGATAATGGTAGCAAAATACAAGTATAAGTAGTTCGGTAGTAAAATCGGCTTTTTAACTGACGTCATACATAAATATAATATTTTAAGCTTTTAAGATATAATATGACAAGAAATTAGCAAAAGAATGGAGTTAAGTTAGTTATGCGTGTAATGAATGGTTAATGTTCTGGTAGAGTCGTCTTTCGATATATTATGTTTTGTACTTTGCATGTGCTAGAGTTACATTTGTATATAAAAATCAGCTTCACGCTGTATCCCGCACACAGCAGCGTAGGCAGAGGGAACCCGCCGAATTCTGGAGGCATTGTGTGTTGAGTGGCGGAACTCAACGCCGCTCTTCCGACACCACAGAGCGAAGAAATCTTCTATCTACACTAATATAATAAAGCGGAAGAGTTTGTTTGTTTGAACGCTAAGATCTCTGGATCCACTGGTCCGATTTACTTTCTTTTTATTTTGTATGAAAGCTGCATTCTTCAGATGTGCTATAGGCTATATAACATTACAGTGTAAGTCTTAGTTAGTCTTAAATAACGAAGCACACGCGTAAGACTGTAAACGCCACGGTTGTACATTCGATTTTCATTTGGAAGAATGAAGTATTAAATATCTTGGTTTCCTCTCTCTGGTAACGCGAAACGCAATGTCTCGTGAGTTCAGCGGATAATAGGGAACAAAAGTGTTTTAATGGGAACGGAATATCTTAGCACTAGGTTTCCACGAGCAAAGAAACACAAATAGTTTTATATGTTTGCCTTACTTTAGAATGTGAATAACACTTAAATAATTATTAAAAACTCAAAATTGTCTTTATAAATAAAATGTTATTAATATTAATAATATCATTGTCTTTAATATAAAACACATAAGCACATTAATAATACAATAATTATTAAAAATAAAGCGGTGAGTTATTGTTTTTTAATGGATTAACGCAGCTTGAAACTGTATCACCCGTCGATTTGAAGTCGATACATCTGCTTGGAGAAAAGTGATGAGAAATATCGATATTTGTTATATCGATGTTTTCATATTCAGTTATATTTTTTTTAATTATTCTTTTTAAAAATCTTCTGCACATAGCCGTTTTTCCATCAGCAGTTGGGGCAGTATTTCCAGGTTTCAATACAACATGAATACCTTCAAAAACCACGTCTATCTCCACCTTGTAGGCCGGCAACGCACCTGTAGCTCCTCTGGTGTTGCACGGGGTCGTGGGCGGTGATCACTTACCATCAGGTGACCAGAATGCTCGTTAGCCTTGTTTTTTCCATAAACAAAATTTATGGTGCGCTCTGCCAATCAATTCCCCGTATTGAGATCGAACCTACAACCAACCCGTATAGTAGCCACTCTCTGTCAATACACCTATATAGATTAACTAGTACCCATAGCATATAATAAAAAAAATATGCAATTATTTCTGGATAATCCTCACATCACTAGGTCCCACCATATTTTTTATACCACATTGTACCCTTTCCCCTTGATTCGTCCAGTCCAGATGTCAGACAGGTGAGTTACACGCCAATTCATGATCAATTCTTTACTAATTCTGGATGGATTCGGTTTTTACTGACTTTGTGATATTTCATTTTATGAAATGATTCTTCATAAAATTGTTTATACTTAGGTACCTACAGCGTTTTTTTCAAAGGTTCCATATTCAGGAAAAAAAAATTAAAATTTGAATACCCTACCTGCTGAGCTACGATAACAACGAAAATAAGATTTCAATTGTAATGGTTGTGAGTTCGATTCTCATTTCTCTTCTCCAGCAAAATAAAGAACTTCATTTAGTTTCGACACTAAGCAGATATCTCCTTCTCTGCATTAAACTAAAATATATACAATCACTATCAAAAACGGTACAATTGTATCAAAATAACAATATGCAGATGAGATCTGCGTTATCAGTGGGGTGCTGTGAAAATCGGGATCACGAGGGACTGTTGACGTGTTGCTTATC
>JAEBDU010003178.1:0-12685 GCA_016802625.1 Heliconius numata | reverse complement strand
CAAGAAAATTGTTTGATTCTTTTCCATTTGTTTTCAAAATAAAACTTTTATTTTCCCATTTCTTTTTTATTCAAACTAAAAATAAAAATATGATAAAACGTAGATATATATAAATAAGACAATACAATCAGGTAATTCCAAAACAGAGTAATCCTATACAAAATCTATTTATTTGTATAACAAGGAAATAATTTTATTTAGACTTAGATCCATCGCGGTAACTTGTAACAAAGGTGCGTACATTGAAATACTTGCCAACGTCTTGTGAAGATCATTATTCAAGATGAACTAACGGATCTTGATTGATATGCCCCTTTACTCTGATAACAAAAAGCACCAGATGTGCCCCCAAACGTAAGTTGATTGCCTAAAACACTATTGTTTGTTAAGGCTCATAAAGACAGTATTAGACATACTCGTAATATAACAATTACGCAAGGTAGGGTCTCTCGTATTACATAAACGAATTGTCATTATTGGAAGTGTAAAGCTTATTTCTGTCTAATGAAATCCTCGTTCCTGAATAAACCTCACACGTTACAAGGATTTACGAAGCAGTAGAACCTAATATAATTGTAAGAGATTTCGACAAATTAGTAAATTGCTACAGCGTACATGTTCGTTTTGCTTCAAATAAATTAATTTCAGGTTTCTCGTAAAAATCTTAAATGTAAAATAAGAATCAAAAATCCTCCAAAAATTCGACAAAGAAATAAATAATTCTATATATATAACTAATATAATTTCACAGTAACTTAAATATTTAAGATGAATGTTATAACGTCACTAAAGGAATCAAATGAATGCCAATCCAAAACTTAACTAAGGTAAGTTATTCATGCTAACACAACCTTCACCACCGACAAAGCGAGAACACGAAAAGCTCATTCCAATAAAAAGACCGGAATTGCATGTTTCATTTAATTAACAGCAATTTGGATACCAGCATCAGCTTCCAGCATCAGGCAGTAGCATACAGGAATTAGCTCGACTGAAAAACACCTAAATTTTGTCGGAACACGCAACGGCGCTTCGAATCGACTTTCGCACGCTACTTTTACTTTACTTTTATACATATTAGATTGGGATGTTTTTAAACAAGGTCATTTATTTTTGTACATTTGGTTATCTAAATTTGGCTAATGCATTGCTATTGTAAATAATTTTTGTCAGTTGTAATTTTTCTTAAATTGTTAATAGGAGAAAGAATAGTCTAATCTATGTTTTTATAGTATCGTATCTAGAGTTATAAAAAACATCTACCATCGTTTTAGAAGATCTACACATTGCAAATGCTTTTTATCCTTTTAGAAAAGTTAAAAACAGGAAATTTGCAATATTCGAGTACAATGTACATAAAAAGTCTCTAATCGCCTCAGAGGGAGTGAATCAATAAACCTCTCGGAATCTCCATCATCAATCAAATAAAAGAGGACCCTTTAAGCTCATAAAAACTGATGCTACACTGTCGTGTACATATTTATGAAGTTTCCACGTGATCTGCCGCTGATGGAACACCCATTCATCAAAACCTATATCTGTATATAGGATAAATATGAAAGGGTTTGTGACTTTTATTATATAAAAACATGTTAAATATGTATTTAAGGATTAGTGATATTAACATGACATATTTAAATAGGTGACTTTGCCTACACCAAATACAAATACAGGAGATACAGGGTAATAAAGTAAATAAATATTTATTTTTAAAAATACATATTATAGAAAACAGAAGCAAACAATAGATTTTGGAAGTGTATAATGAAAAACTTTCTATTGTGTAAGTAATATTTAATTCGCATACTAAAATATATATTTATGACCAAGCTGTAACACGTATGTCATATTACAAGTATGTCCATTTATTGAGAACATTAAGTGTTCCTGTCCAATATCAATATGCATAACTTAAGACGGATTAGTAAGATGATAGCGCTAATAAAATAAATCACAGACCAAATATCTTTCTGTTAAGAGAATTGTCTGTTTATTCCTTCTTTTTTACATTTACGAACAAATTGTACTATAACATAAAATTTTGTATTAAAATGAATATTTTCATACAACAAAAATATAACCTACAATATCTATTATCTGTTAGATTCTTCAATATCTATTAGAGTAAACTACTCATTGCTAAGCCACAACGGATGTAATTCTAACTGTGCTCTACTATAAATCTATCTAGATGTATTAAAAAAGTAGGTCTAATGCCCTCAGGTAGGCAACATCTGTGTAGCTGTGACACTATCGGGGTCGCAAACACCGTTATGATGTTTACACATAGTCTTATAACGCTTTACCCGTACCTTTCAACATAATATATCACTATATCTATATCTATACTTATAATAAAATCGTGGCGGATCGGTGTCTGTAAATGGAAGAGATATGAGAAAAATTTTATTAGTGGTTATTTAATAACGTAATACAATCAAAAACATTTTTTTGTTTAATTTTCTGTCTGTCTCTGCGTTTGTCCACACGTCTATCTCAGAAACGTAATAGTATTAGATATATTTTGGTCACTCATGAATGATCAAAATATATTTATTCTAGTAAACTAAAATTGGTTAGTCATTCTTTAAAAAATTTTAATTTATTGTTGTATTTCTCGTATTTTTCGATCATCAATCTTGCAACTATTCATAAATCTTGGATGTCATCCAAATTGAAGTTTTCACAGAATTTATTTAGTTCACACAGTTTTCTTCAGTATTCATAATGAATGGTTTTTAATGTAACTTTTGCTCATCTATAACGATTGTCTATTTATATTTTCTTTTTATTAAATTAAATATGCCTACGTCTTTAATCTAGCCCCAGTATGAATCCACTTGTCAAGCTCCTAATTACTAAGCTTTGTATTTAAATTTTCATAATCAGAACCAACAACAGCATGAATCAATATTGGCAAATGAGGAATACATTTTCAATGACGTTGCAATTTGCTCAGTTAATACATACATTGCAGTTCTATTTGCGAAATATACATATATAGAGTATTTGAAAATTAGACATCGAGAAATAGTTTATAGTATTATATTGTAGAATTGTAAGTTCCTAATTATTTAAAAGTAATAGCATTAGTTAAACTACTATATTCGTCATATAGATGTTAAGGCAGCCATCAATTTTCGTCATATGATACGAACAATCAACAATACCAATTTAACTCCAATATGCCCAGTCGGATTTAGGTCGTCCATCCATCATCGAGAGGTCATCAAATGTCCTCACACGTGATTGCAATTTGTTATCGATTTTATGGTAGGTAGGTAGTAGGTGCCTGTCTACTATTATCGCGAAATCAGTTTTGTAGTATATTGACTGCAACCATATCATAGAACTGGAAAATAGTACACATTCACCAAGTACCTGTCGGTAACCACCGTTCTCAATAGGGGATTCTTTAAAAATAATTATAATAATGTAATGTAAAGCAATAAATAAAGTTTGGACGATGTAATTACATGTGGTGCTATATTGAATACGATAAATCTTCTCTTCTGTTTCTCCCTCTTCTGTCTTCTAATCTATTCGCATTATTATTATTTAAAACTTTAAAGATATTTAGCTAATTCATGAAAGTATAAAAATAAACAATAATTAAAAAATAAAAACAATTCTTTTTCTATATATTAATTATAATTGCTAATATTTGAAATTACTTTAGGCCTATTATTATTTATTACTCTTCTCGTAGATATTAGTTAATTATTACCACAGATTAGTTGATCAAGGCGACATGTGTCACATTAACTAATGTTACACATATATAATACGTTATAACATTGTCATCAAATTCAGATAATATATATTAAGCAGTTTGTGTCAGTCAACGTCAGTAACTGCTGTGGTCAATTTAATTTGAATAGAAGGAATAGGAAACCAGCCGGTCGTCCATCACGAGCGGGTCGTCTCAGGAATTCTCTCTACAATTGGTAATTGAACAAGCGAATTGCGATTGCATCCATCGATATTTGATATCTCGATGAGAATGGCGTGTGTAAATAAAATACTGGCAGTTGAAATATATATTTTTCATGAAATTTATTTATCTTCAATATTGTATAATATAAATAAAATTTTAATTATAGCATATGATTTTAATTGAATAAGCAAATATTTACGAAATAAAATATGGTAGTTCAGTTTTGGGGGGGGGGGGTTTAATCAAATAATAAATAAATAGTTATAAGTTAACTATATTTTTTAAAAAAACTTTTCTAATATCACGCGAAGCACTTTCGATTGGATTAAAAAAATCATTTGTAAAACGTTTGGCAAGATCGTTCATCATTTCGTTCTGAAATTGACAGCCAGAACAAATGAAGTATTTTAAAAGATATTGTTTTAAAGTTATAGTAAAGAAAAAGAAAATATATTTAATTAAACTAAAACATTTTTAAATTAAAAGATAACTGGACAAGACTATCATCAAGGGAACTTAGTAATGAAAACTTACCAATTCCTCAGGTGATCCCGGTTCCTTCATACCATTGCTCTTATCCGTGCTCCCCGTCTCTGTAATAAAATACGCTACAATTAGAAACCTTACGTTTAAAATCAACTGATTGTTGTGAAAAATGAGGAAATAACTAAGTGCACTATTTTCATTAAAGAATTGAAAACTTTTAAGATTTGGTAAATAAAGATAATTTAATTTATTTAAAATTCATGTCCTAAAAATTATAAAATTCTGATGAATTCTTTAACACAGTTAACTTTGGCGTTGGTACAAAAACATACTCGTATAAAGCTAGGGCGTGTTGCCAATTTATGTGTGTCTGTTATATGTTTAGTTTTTAAACTTTTATAACCGCTCTTAATCAATCTGTAGAAATATATAACGAATTCAGAATAAAATATTGTAGAGGTATTGGTGAGGAAGTGTGTATATATATTTTCTTTTTCTTTGCTTTACACTGTATCACGCACACAGCAGGGTAGACAGGGTAAAGGGAACCTAGTATTAAGACACTCCGTTCCTCATTTTGCAACGAATTCTGATGACATTGCATGGTGATGGGCGTAACTCAACACCGTGCTTTGCTTTACAGACACAGTAGAGTTTAATATAATGAAAATAATAAATATAAAATTTCCTGGACTGGGAATCAAACCCACAACCTGTCGCGCTTACAGTCTCCCACTTATACCCCTATTTATTATGCATATATTACATTTCAAGCGAAAATAACTCGCACGCTGCTTAAATACGCGAATCTATTATTTTAAAATGTCACGACTGCACGTCAATACGAATTGATTGCAATGATGCAATCACCGCCTTTCAACGTGAATGTATTGGAGATAATTAATGAGATTATTTACAAAGAAACACGTTAAAATAACTGGTTTGGTCTGGTCTGGTTGAAATAATTGGGGGTTCGACCCCTACTCGAGGAAATAAAATAACAAACGCTCTGGCACAAAGGCAATAGCCCGACGATGAGTTCCGTCACTCAACAGGCAATGCCTCAAATAATTCTGCGGAATATGATAAACAGAATGTCTTAACACTCTGAAGCTGATTTTACTGTTTTTAGAAGTTTTCATTAATATACAAATATTTTTAAAAACGTTTCTTTGTTAAGCTTTTATTTTATTAATTTGCAATCAATATTTCGATTGAAAATTTAGCATAATAATTAAAACACGTTTGCGTAATTTAATATACGAGTATGATGGGTAATACGCTTTAAAATTTGGTTATAGTTAACACCTATAGTAAAAACCGCAACCAATTTACACCAGTTAATTAAAATTGTAGATAAAAGGGGCTTATTATGAACCAAAATAGAAAGACGACACTGGAATATTAAATAGCTTAAAATTGTCCACTACAATATAGATTGTATTTCAACGTGTTAAACAACAAAATCCTTTAATTTTAATACTCGTATAGCTTTGAAAGTGTATTAGAGTTAATCTCATGCATTTTGTTGAAACTAATTGAGTTATAAAAGTTATATGTAGCGATATAAAATAAATATAAAATTTTAAACATATGAGGCCGTCGTGGCGGAGGGCACAACGGTGTGACTTTAACGCGATTGTTGTGGTTCGATCCCCACTCAACTGAATGAAATATTATTTATTAATATAATAATTCTTCGCTTTAGCACCAAGGCAAATAGCCCCACCGTTGAGTTCCGCTACTCAACATGCAATACCTCGAAAAATCCGGCAGAAAGTGGGGAACAGTGTCTGAACACTAGGTTCCCTCTGCCTACCATACTGTGTGCGGAATACAGCGTGAAGGTGGTTTATTTTAAAACATATGAAATATATTTTTACATTTAATTATTAAAAAGATTCATTCAATACACGTTGCACAGGTTTACACAAAAACATTATAAAAGTTAAATCAACATCAGAATTTCCTCGCCATTACCTAGCAGGTTGTTATGTTTTTCGTTTATGTACACAGTAACATGAAGATTAAAACAATTTTATTTTACTCTATAAAATTTTATTGTGTATACAAATATTATTTCAATATTTGCTGAGTTCAATACTTCATATAGATATATACTACTAGCGACCCGCCCGCGGCTTCACTCGCTTGAACTACTCACTTATCTGCATTTCTTACGTTTTTAATAATAATTTATCATTTTCAAACATAATATCTCCATCAATGTATACTGAAAAGTAAATATGTCGAAAAAAGGGAAAAAAAACATTTAATTACGAAATTAAATGTCACAAATAACATGGTTTCTTATATACGTATACCCTCCATCTCCAGACATCGAACAGTTACGATTTTATTACAAATATAGATATAAATATAAAACCCTATAGCCCTATATATTTAGATTGGACTTGGTAAGACAGTACTCCCTAAAAAGACAGCGTGAGAATCTCCACAAAGACCAGAAGATTACGGTGAAACGAAAGCAAAAGCTGAACATCCCAGAACTAAAAAGCATTAAGGCGATGTGAGTTTAAATGATCTTTTACGTTTCTCACGTTGCCAGCTCTCAGACCTTGTATTTGCCGCTTCAAAGATTCAAGCCACCGCAAAGGTAGAGCCGGTTACGGGTATACACGCAAATTGTATCGCTTTAACGGGCCAGCTTGGGGTATTACGCGAAAACCTACCCTAGGTATGGCGTGTAACGTCTAGTTTGAGATCACAAATTTCCTTTTAGGTCTTTACACTTTGGTAAAGTATTGACCGCAGAAAGTAAATCATCGTTACGTCTCCGTTTATTGGCGTTCGTGTGACTCGATGTGTTTCATACTGTGTTTTGTTTGGTTATCAACAAAAGCCGTTCTGGCGTAGTGGTACAAGCGTGACTGTTGACATGGCGTTTCTGGGTTCTGGATCCACACTAGAAGAATGGATTATTATTTTTTAATATTTTTATTTCTTGTATTTGCTAACAAGGTAAAGCGCGGCGTTGAGTTCTGCCACTCAACACGTCAATGTCGAAAATGTTGGCCCTACTTTCATTTCTGCGAAATACAGCTTATAGCTGGAGAAAAAAAAAATACTATCAATAATATTTCAATTCAATTCATATTTATTTAGATTTTTTCTATGTATGCAAATTGTGATAAAGTAAAGTAGGTTTTAGTGCTAGTTTTAGACTGCCTTGTTTATATTTAAATGTATCTCCATATATGAAAAAAATCTACTCACATATTCAAAAGAAATATGGAGTCGCTTTTATCCTTAAAATTAAGTTTCTACTCTGCCTTTGGATATAAAATGTAACAAAATGTCACATCTGTCTTTATAAAAGTCAGGTAAACGTCCTTGATGAAACCTTTCAAGGACACCTTCCTTAATAGTACGGAGGTCGAATTTGTTAGCACTAACTCTATAGGGACTTCTAGTCAAATAACTGTACTAAACAAGCCTTATAAGACCTGTAAACGCGACAGGTTTTGGGTTCGATTCCCTGTCGCGGAAATGAAATATTTAATATTTTTAATTCTTAGGTCTGGCGTCGAGTCAAAGCGCGGCGTTGAGTTCCGCCTCAACACACATGCAATGAGCGCAGTGTCTTAACACTACGTTTATTAGTTCACCCCTTCTATGTACGGGTTACAGCGTGAAACTAAAAAAAATACTCCTATTTATTTATGAATTTGCAATCCACTTAATAACATGCGCTAAAAGCTATCCAACTCTCGCAAAGCATATTGAACTCATTGAACCGCTTGACATTTATTACTTAAAATATTTATTATACAGTTTTTCACGTATTCATATGGGTAATTTAATGAATAATAAATAAAATATCGATACGACAAATATGAATCGTTAAAGAATATCTATATAGCGCAAAAGGTATCATACGTGCATGGGTAGTGGTTTCAAATCTGTTTTAGCAAATATTATATTTTGTATATGTAAAGGTGTATACAAATATATAAAGAAAATCTTAATCACATGGAACTGAAGTATCTATGTTAAGGTAAAAAATATATTGAAACATCTTAACATCTCTATCTCTTTTGTACCATAAAAGAAAATAAAAAAAAAACCTAGAAAATAACAAAGACAATATAGGGTATCGTCTCAAGAGCTTCCAGTTTGAGAAAATTAGCTTTATTGATGTATAAATGAAAGCTGCTTTACTATTCAAAGCTTTTTGTCTTTACGATCATTATATGGAACACGAGCCATGAAAGGGTTTTTCTTTAAGAGATTTTTTTTTATATATTTTTTATTTTTTTGTTTCACATTGTAAGAATATTAAGATAGGCGGCAAGAGAACTTAGCGGTAAGGCAATCATTTCTCTAATTTTGTTTCACTTTGGAAACATTACATTTTGCTTAGCGCCAAACCTAAATCTGCTACTGGAACTGAGGCGACAAAGAAATTTGGTCCCAGTAAAACTGGTTTTATAAAATAGACAATAAACAAAGATAATATGTATTCCCAAGAATAAGAGATGTATTTATTATTTATTAATCCCATCACGTAGGAGTCCAGGCACTTCTCGATTGCACCATAATGCTGTTGCTATTATTAAGGTATTATTAAATAACATTTAATAATCATTTTAATTCTATAACTAAAATGTTATTACTATTATTATTAGTTATACAAAGGGATTTGATGACGACGTAATAATAGAAGTAAATTCGACGACTGTAATCGTGATAGTACTTAGAGGGATCTTTGTATATATCCACGCTGTAATGGAAAAAAAAATAGAACTAAAGATATATACAATAACTTATTCGAACTGAACCTTGAGTTATATTATAAATTGCCATATGGCAAATGACTATAAAATTGAGCAAAAATATATATTATAATTTTAAGAAGTTTTCTTAATATGAGATTTCATCGTACCGCAGTACATGCATAAGCTAAATCCTGTTTCTATTTGCACTGTCTGGTTAAAATAAATCTGCATGAAAAACTTTTTAAATTACTCTCTACTTTCCACAACAAACTGTCCACAAACAGCCAAGCATAAGCATAAAACTATAACGATTTCTAAATTATAACTTTGTTAACATTTAACGAAACGAGTAAACAACTATCGAGGTCAAACAATAAAAAGTGACTTATCTATGAAATAGAACTCTATTTAAATAATTTAATCTTACTTTATATCGGCTGTTGCCGTCAAATGACAGTTCGTTCCAGTTTACTAAATACAAGTTCATTACATTAAAAACTAGTTTTACGTTTTACGAGTTTAACCGGGCAGTTGACTGATTCTAGTTCTAAAATAATTAAGCTTGTAAAAGATATATCATAGCGGAGTAGATTACGCATGAGATCAAGATAACCGATCGTTAAGTATTACCAATAAATAAAGTTATTAATTCGCTAAAACTGGTCCAAGGGTGTGACTGTAACGCGACGGTTCTGGGTTCGATTCCATCTGGTATCGAAGAAAAGAGCGGCGTTGAGTTCTGCTACTCAACACGCAATGCCTCCAGACTTCAGCAGAAAGTAGGGAACTGAGTGTCTGAACACGAGGGTCACTCTGCCTACCCTGCTGTGTGCGGGATACAGCGTGAAGATGATTTAATTTAATTTTTAAAAGTGGCAACGGAGTAAAATGTATTTTTTTTAAACGGCAAGCAGGTTCATAATCATCTCGTGTTTGCATCCTCTTTTGTATGCGAGTGTACGATGTGATCTTAATAGATTTTCCCTATTGTGCCGGCGGCTTATCTACTTTTCAAACTTACATATATTCCTAACTTTTCAAACAATAAATGGAAAAACATGGCTCGGAAGGGTGATGATTTTCTATGATCCTTATAAGTGTTTTATACAAATAGTCCATTAAACGCAGCATTGGGTTTATTTAATATTTTTACCTCACATATTTTAAATATTTAAGCAAAATATAGATTTTTTAATTATTTTTTAAGATAACAAAGATATTTATATATACCTACTACTATAATAATAATTTTAGTGGCACGCATTCGTATACGCACCAACTGTATACGAAGCCTTAGCATAGAATGTTCAATGGAGCATCGAACTTGTCATATGAATCATCGTACAAGAAACGCTCTAGTGGGTGTCGGCCCCTTCCATGTGGATAGATACCGTTCCGTTTGTCCTCCATATATCACTATTGTCCGCATGTCAGATAATTAAAGGACTAATGGACTATAATATTAATGTATACTACTGCTAAGTTCCGATATTTCGATATTATATGACTAAAACATTTTAGGCTTTGAGGGTTAGGTAGGTTATAAGTAGATTCTTACAGTAATGTTTTTACATGTAAGTCAAATCAAATCAGGTTCACACTATATCATAGACAATAGGGTAGGCAGAGGCAACGTAGTGTTAAGACACTCCGTTCCCCACTTTCCGCTGAATTCTGGAGGCATTGCGTGTTGGGTGGCATAACTTAACGACGGGCTTTGCTTCGACACCAGAGCGAAGAAATGAAAATATAAATATAAATAAATATTTCATTTCCTCGAATGGGAATCGAACCCACCACCAGTCGCGTTTACAGGAACATTTTGTGTTTCTGGGACACGACTGGCCTCATATATTTTTACATACCTATAGTTTTTCCTATATCTGCATAACAGTACCTACCTATATTATACAATATATCATACGGTTTCAATTAAATACAACATTATTATCGAAAGAACAAAAAACTACAAACGCAAAAAATATAGATAACTATATTTAAAAAATTCTCACAATTTTTTTTAGCAATTAAAGATCACAGGCTACCGACCGAGAATTCAGGACAAACGCAACACTGCAGCGAATGTAGCGCTGGAAAAATTTATCTCGATATGTTAAAAAAAAAAAGCTCTAGAGCATCTGCAGGTGTAAAACGACATGCTAGAAATATTCCTGTCACCAGATAAATTGGCGTGTTCAAATATCATTCCTGCTCTAGACTCAAATTAACAGGCATATGTAGAACGAAATAAAATTTCTATTTCGGAATAACAAGCGCTTCGGTACAATGAAAAAACGTTACTGAGGAATCCTTGAGTTAAAACTTGTGATGTTTATATTCATGTGTGATTTCAAATGTGTTATACAATAATGTTTATATTCGTAGCTTCACGCTGTATCCCACATACAGCAGGGTAGGCAGAGGGAACCTGGAAACTTAGGGCTATGACACTCCGTTCCTAGTAAGACACTTCCGTTCTCCACTTTCAATCGAATTCTGGAGACATTACGTTCTGCGTTACATTCCTTAATAATGTAATATTATGTAGTAGATAATTATATATAACTAAAACATACCATTGTACAGTTGGGAAGTGCGGACCGAATGCCATAGTTGTGGTTTTAAACGTTGAGTACTCCGCCCAACATACGAGTATCTATACAATTATACTATATGGATTTCAACCATTTTATATCTAGATAAATAGAAACTACGAGATAACATGATAAATCTAATAGTGAAAATTTGGTTTCAGGGTATTTGTACTAACTATTCAACGATAATTGCGAGTTCCGCAGTTTTTCTATGTACATAGAGACACCGAAAAGCATTATTTGTCACTAAATTATAAATATTCATCATTTATTCTGTTTAAAGATCTTTATTCTCATTACGACGATGTCATTTACATGAGAAATTAAATTAAAGAAATATTATATAATATAAAAAGGCATTAGTGAACAAAGCTGATAGTAAAAATATAGTGTAAATATAAAGTTAACATAAAAATGTAAATATTTGGTAAAAATAAAATGTAAATATAAAGTTAACATAAAAATGTAAACATTAGGTAATAATAAAATCTAAATATAAAGTTAACATAAAAATGTAAATATTAGGTAAAAATAAAATGTGAATAAAAGTTAACATATAAGTAAGAGTAAAATTACTAATAAAAACATACAAAACAAAACAAAACCGTCATCCAATGGATCCAAATCCAAACCCCATCCACGCCCGTTGCCCAGCCATCATTTACCTCTTAAGAAGAGAATGATCGCCAAGAACGGACGCGCGAAGTCCGGACCTAAACTCATCAAACGACTTACAATTTCTAATCGCTTGCGGTAAACCATTAAATAGCATCACTCCCTGAAAAGTTATTAGTTTGCTCCCATATTTAGTACGTGTCTTTTGTAATATCAAATTATGCGCTCGTCTGTGATGTTGGTTCTGATTGCCTATGATCTCGAACGAAATTTCCGTATGAACACTTCCATCTAAGATTTTTCGAATGAGTATA
>JAEBDU010003166.1:0-10222 GCA_016802625.1 Heliconius numata | reverse complement strand
GTCGCTATGTGGAATTCAATATTTCTAAGTACAATATGATTTTGTAGAGACCGCCGTGGCGCTGGGGCACGAGTGTGTGACTGTAATACTACGGTTGTTGATTCGATTTCCAATCCTTAGTTCGATCGATATCCAGATAATAAAAATTGACTATAAAAAAAATATTGTTTACTTTTACATATAACAATTTAAGCAATTTTTAGGGTTGTTAAATTAAAAAAAAATCTACAAATAGTACTATTTATTATTTTTTATAGCCTAGCGCTATCTTCTGCATATAGTAGAGTAACCGTCACGTTTACAGTCTTATTCATTATTTTTGCACAGACTTTATTCGTTAATAGATATAGTATTCTTCCTATCCATACGAGCAATATAAAATATATCCAAATCTAAGCAAATCCACAAACTAAAACTAGTATAAAAATAAGAGACGATTTAAACAAGTATTTGTTAACACTCAGCATAAGTTAGCGTCCAGTAATGGCTATACCTACTATGTAATTAAATAATCATTATTTTTTAATACTACGTAACTCTCACGGCAATTTTGAAAATAGCACGACCTTTTTATATTGTTTGTATTTAATATGATTTATTGTGTCTTTGTTCGCGTGATATTATAATTGTTTTTAAAAATTCGAATAACACAAATGTAATCCAAAAATAAAGAGCGTGTGATGTTAAGCGCGACGGTTGTGGGTTCGATTTCCACAGAAATATTAAATATTTTCATTTCCTCGTGCTAGTATGAGTGCGTAAAAGCGCGGCGTTAAGTTCCCCTCTACACGCAATGCCTAACAAATTCGCAGGGAAATGGAGAACGGAAGTATCTTAACACTAGGTCCCCTCTGCCTACCCTGCTATAAGCTGGATAATTAAAAAAAATATTTTTTTGCTACTTTATTTAGGGCATATAATACGTAATTAATTCAAAATGGCATTTCTTATTAAAAAATAAACTCTATATTGTGTACTTTCACGTGAGAGTTGAAGAGTAACATTGTATACAAAATATAAATAAGGAAGATTAAGAAAACTGGTTCCAGATAAGGTATATTTGGTTAAATTTTAATAAAAAAAACATAATTTGGTTGCAAGTTAATTTGATTGCAGATTAAAATTTTGCACGACATATTTATATTATATATTTTTTTTGAGGCTGTCCTGGCGCCTTGTACAGACAAGCGGTAATCTTGTAAGTTATGTGTTCGATCGTAATCGAGGAAATTATCATATTTGAAAATAACTAATTTAAAATTCCTTAGTGTAGCCACGCAATGTTTTGGAATTTGAGCAGAAAGTAGAGTGGAATGTCTTAATACTAGGTTCTAATATATTTATATATATATATAGTCATATTAATATATTGGATACTACGAATCAACATGCATGTTTTTTCTTCGCCAAGCTGAACAAAACCAGCTGTTCTAACACTTCTATGGAAATCTCTTAATACATTTAATTTTTCAGAGATATTTGAGGCCGTCGTAGCAGTAGAAGTAAACGGTTCGATTCCCAGTAGAGGGAATAAAATATTATTTTTATACCCACGTACGTACCACCAAATAAAAATACCAAAAAAAAAAACATATTATTGTACTAAAAGTTCATATAAAAACACAGTTTCACAACCACATGGCTCGTAATCTGTAATAATTAACTTGTCAGAATGAATGCGCGATCGTTTCATGTGATTTGTGATATGCGTGATATTTAGACGAAACGTTTTATTACGTCTGTAATAGTTGATGTTAGAGTTGGTATGTAACTGTACGTAATACTGGACCGCCCAGTACTGAACTGAATTTGGTAATCTTATAGAAACTTCAAATGGATCTCTCATTTCTTCAGATTCTTCTTTCTGTATTCTTCTTTCTTGCTGTATCTATCACTTAGCAGGGTAGACAGAGAGAACTTGGGGACCTAACATGCTGTGTAACTAAACTAATTGTCGAATTTGAGCCTGAAAAGTCCTATAGGTACAGTAAACATATATAAATCCTCGTAGTGGATTTCAATTCATATCTAATGCGATGATAATTTTATAAATGTTAATGTACAAAATTGGTCAGGATGGATGTTTGTTCCACTTTTACGCAAAAACTACTGAACGAACTGAAATAAAACTTTATAGTAATATAGCTTTTACAGAACAGAACAGCTTTTAGGATACAATTCATGATAAGATTGATGTGTAATTTGGTTATAATATAACAATAAATGTAAGCAGATGAAGCCGCGTTTGGGTCACTAGTCTTCACATACTTCCTTTTATAATTTTATGACTAAAATATAAATTTAAATTAATTCTCATATCTTCATGTGATTTAAAGTACTCTATATGGTCAATGGTGTATTGTGTAATATGGGTCAAGTATACACATTAGATGTTATCCAAATTACCCAACAAATAATTGTAGTGATTACAAGATGTACGAAAAGTCATATAAGGTAACTTTAATATTCATATTTACGAGTAGAAAAAATCTCTTATTAAAGAAACCATTTAGATTTTTCAAGACAAGCTTCAAGCAGAGGGGCAGAGGGAACCTAGTGTTAGGACACTCGGGGAACAGCAACGCACTGCCTGATTTTTAAAACAATGCGTGTTGAGTTGCGGAACTTAGCGACGCGCTTTTTTTTGTTATCAGAGTGATATGTCAACTTGTTTAAACGGAAAAAGGAAAGAACTTAGTTTGTTAGTTATAATATTTTGTTCCGTCCTTATATTTTTCCTCCTTTATATAGTACATCCAATATTTGATTATATAAATTCATATAATTAAAACAAAAAGAAACAAAAAAAAAACTTCTGTTATGAAACCCTTCCCTTTATGGCAAGACTTAATAGTACTCGTTTTAAAAATTATATAAATAATAAAATATTAACAATAAGCTTTTGGGTTCATACCCGAAATATAAAGGAAATCTCTTTTTTAAATAATAAAGTGCCTGTTTAAATAATTATTAAAATATTAGCCAAAAACGTGACTAAAATGGAATTTCCGTTGCGTAACGTTACAAAATTCCAATTACACTTAAAGTTTAGGATATTTTGACATTAACCGCGGAATGGAATCACGGAGAGCCGCCTAGCGGGCGTGGCGGGTCACGAACACAATTTTAATATAACTTTTACTTAGTGGGTACATTTATTTTAACACCTCAATTTTTCAAATACTAATTATAATATTAAGATTAAACAAGAGATTAATAATATGGTAAAGTAGTTTTGTCTTCAATACAAATCGGTATCCCGCATCTATCGGGATAGGCAGATGAAGCCTAGTACAAAGATACTCCGCTCTAAGCCGAATTCTAATGGCATTGCGTGTTGAATGGCGGAACTCAACGCCGCGCTTTGCTTCGACACCAGAGCGAAGAAATGAAAATATTAAATATTTTATTTCCTCAAGTGGAAATCAAACCCACAAACTATGGCGTTTACAGTCACACGCTTATGACCCTGCTCCATGACTGACCTCGCACGTAATACTACCAATATTAATATTTGATTGTAAGCGCTAAGTAAATCTATTATTGGGAACCTATCCCAGAAATTCCGTGTATATTCTGAAGATATATGAAGCGCAACGGTATTTAAAGTCACTAGTCAGCCTTGACGTTAACCAATTTACGTTAATGTTTCACACGGGAATAGAATCTGTGATTATCTCACTAAATGGTCATTCTTCGTTGTTACTTTAATGTTTTTTTTTAAATATTTACTATTATATTCGAATAATTCTTGAGACGACTTCCGCCACTTAATATGCAATGTCTTGAATTTAGGCAAAAAACGAAGAACGCTGAGAACGGAGGATCTGGACACTAAGACCTGATAAAAAACATAGAAATGAATTAAATAACTATTACTTTAAAAGTAATATTTTATAGTTATTCATATAAATTTACATATATAACCTATACACGGTCGGTCATACATAACTAAATTATTTAATTTTTGGCTTCGTTGGCGACAAGAGAATACTCAAAGCTGTGCTTTGCCGTAAAGAAATGAAAATAAGTGATTTCCCTGAATCCACAACGGCTTCTAAATATTTTAACTAATAAAAGCTCTATTTAAAGATCTCTCTAATAACAGACATACGTAATAAAATATTTTCTACAAAAACCATTTTTTTAGCTCTACGCTGTATCCCGCATATAGCAGTGTAGGAACTTGGGAACCTAGTTTCATGACAATCCGTTCCCATTAAGAAATTTCCGTTCCCCACTTTCCATCTCATTTTTAATGATTTGTACAGAGAGACATACTCGTACATAACAAAATATGTATATAAACAGATTTTATATATGCATATAAAATATGATAGATTAGTGTAATAAAGAAGCGTTAGATATTCAAGTGAATATTCAAGGATTGCGCGACCTATTGTTCGGAACGCTGAGAACTCTCGATTACTTAGGTAATTTTGTATGTGACTGCAAATGAGGTCTTTTCTCAAGGCTGGAGTGAACCAATGAAAGTTTACATTAAATATATCAATTTAAAATAGATTTAAAGAAATAATACAAAAGTAGGTTCACCTCTTTTTCAGCATAGTAGGGAACCTAGTGTTAAGACACTCCGTTACCCTCACATCGACAAATTTTTGAGACATTGGGTGTTGAGAGTCGAAATTCTACGTCGCCCTTTGCATAAGCTTAGGCGAAATATCTGTATATTTACGAATTTTATAATGCTGTAGAGTTTGTTTACCTGAACCTCAGAAAGTACTAGCTCGAATAAAAAATCTTTTTGTATTGGATAGTCTATTTTATCAGGAAGTCATCAGTTATTTCTATTAGATCATGAAAGCGAAGCCGTTATAATTATATCAATCAACCGAGTGGGAGTCGAACTCAGAACCATCGTTCTTACAGTCAACCGTGAAACATCCACTGCGCCACAATAACCTTAAACTACATACCTACATACATATATATTATAAGATAATCTAAATAATTTGCGAACACATCATAATATTAACAAAATAAACGGCGTATAATATTTTAAATGACTACACCGTGTCCAAACTAAAACCTGTATGTGAATTATTCTTTTGTTTAAAAATTTTTCTCATAACCATTAGTTAATAAAGTCCTTCACAATGCAGGTGAAGAATTAATATATGTACTATGGGAAATGTAACGTTACAGACGAGATTCTACGATAATTCACTTGGCTTAGTTACGAATAGATTATAAGATTAGAAAAGGATGTGAGAGATTTCGTCAAATAATGAAGATATTTTATGGCAAGAACTACAATATATTTTTTAGCTGTATTCCGTATATACTAGGGAACGCAAACGAAACCTAGTGTTTAAACAAGCTCCAGGTTCGGCCGATTTTCAAGACATTGCCCTGTTACCAGAGGAACGAAAAGAAAATAATTAATTAGCTCGAATGAGAACCGAACGCACGACCAGTCAAGCACTCCACCACTACGAGAATTTCATATTAGTTAAAACTTTAAGTTTCATCATGATATTTTGTACGTTTTTCCAGATGTGGCTCGCCTGCCTTTTAGCATGTTCAGCCATCAGCGTAGCGTTTGCTGCAAATGAGTATCTACCACCCAGCAAAGGTTATACCTATAACACACCGTCGATATCTTTCCCTACACCCAGGGTATGTATTATTTCTAAATATATCGTTGAAGTGAACGAATTCTAACGAAGAATGAGTGACGTCAAGAGAATGAGTGACGAAAGAATAACGTATTCCGCACGCAGCAGATTAAGACACTCCGTTCTCTATTTTCCGCCTAATTTTGGAATCTCCAGGCCTTTTGCCTCCACACAAGAGGGAAGAAATGATTAAATATTTAATTTCCTCGAGTAGGAATCAAATCCACAACCTGATGCGTTTACAGTCACACTTAGTGCCCCTGCGCCACAACTGGCCTGTTTACATTTCATTTTAAGAAATACATAATTGTTGCACCAAATAGGTGATATGTTATATCAGTAGAGGTTACGCATATTAACTTTTATTACAACAGTTAACATATTTAATTATACAAAGAATATAAAATTATATAAGCACTTGGACCCACTCATGGTCAGTGGAGTGAGATGATTTGAATGAATGGCGCTTCAGACCAAGGCAGTCTATTGTTTGGTTAACAATTTGAAGATTAATAAAGTGTAATCCTTAGAGTATGTTAGGTGGTATACGCGATGGTTGTGGGTTCGATCCCTTGAGATTTTGAAAAAAATGCTTAGTAGGGCTGGTTTATAATTATAGTTATAAATTCCGATAAAAAACAAGGAAATTTTACTAAAATTGACAAAAAGTGAAGTATTGGCTTTGCTGTAAATGTCTCTAATGCAGTAGTTGCGTAAAAAAATATCTAAAATCTATCTGAATTATATGAAATATTATTCATTCTTTCTTAAGTGTGAAATAACTTAAAAATTGTTAAAAAATATCAATCATTCTTATTATTCAGCTTCACTCTTTATCCGCGCTTTCGCAACTAAACGCTGCTCTTATTTTACTATATTATATGCAAACAAATCACTTTTACGTTGTGTTCTGCTACTCAACATGCAAAGCCTCCAGATTTCGGCAGAAAGCCCCAGGAACGGAGTGTCTTAACACTAGGTTCCCTCTGTCTACCCTGCTGTGTGCGGATACAGCGTGAAGCTGATTTAATTTGATTTTTTGATTTAAATCACTTTTAGAGGAGATTTTAAAATTCAAGGACTTTTCTACTACAGCTATACATATATTGGCCAAGGCATTGTATGGATCACAATAGAAGGCAACAATACAATTGTATACTTTTTTATCTGTTCGAACAATTGATCTATTGAAGGAATTGTGCTAAAATACCTTCATAGTATATAGGATTTTAATGATGTTGCCAATTTTGCGTTTGATATTCCTAATTAGTTTTAATTAGGACGTATCAAATTCTATAAAAAGTAATTATTAATTTATTTTTCAATTTGGAAAATATTATGAACAGTATATTATTTGATAACAAACTTATTAACTCATTCACAAATAGAGTGTATCCCGCCTAAAGCAGATTAGACAGAGGGCAATTAGTTTGTACACTCCGTTTTCTATTTGCCCAAATTTTCAAAACTTGCCCCGTTTTGGCAACACAGACCAAAGCATTGATTTCCACAATTCGTTAAGTAGTGTCTCGCCAACTTAATCAAAAGTGGAGAAAAGAGTGTCTTAACACTAGATTCCCTCTGCCTATCCTGCTATAAGCGGAATTGAGTGTGAATTCATTAAAACAATTAAACTTTCAACAAATTATAATGGTAAAATTATATATTTCAGCCGCCACCGTCAACGTATAGACCAACGCCACCACGTCCCACATATGTGCCGCCACCGACCTCGCCCAGTCCCACGCCTTCAGTGAGTTTTAAAATATTTTTTTCATTATAGCTTCACGCTGTATATGCAACGGGAATCCCGTGTTGAGTCACTGTGTTGAGTGACGTAACTCAACGCCGCGCTTTGCCTTTTTGTCAGGTTAATTTATTCCTTCGAGTGGGAATCGATACACTCTGGTGCAAAATGAATAAAAAAGTAAATTTTTAGCAATTTTTTTCAGTTTTACTAGTACTTTCTTTTTAAAATTAATGCATATGCCTCCGTGGCGCAATGGTTAGCGCGTTCGGCTGTTAACCGAAAGGTTGGTGGTTCGAGCCCACCCGGGGGCGGAATTACTATTTTTTTTGCTTTTATCTATTTCCTAGACAGAAAGAACGGAGCGCCAAATGCTAGGATCTCTGTTTATCATCGATTCTTTGTTCTCAAAGGTCAACTGCGGCCTCCCCTGCATTTCCCACTCTTGCTTCTTTGCTCATTATATAAAAAAAGAAACCTCTATAGACTATAATAACATCTTTATTTCTTCTACTATGCATTTTTTAATCTTTAACAAAGATGTCATTTTAAAGTAAAAGGTTAAAATAAAAGTAAAATCTCTCTAATCTATTTAATATTTTACACGTCGTCGATATAGTGATCCGGCAGTTGATCCTTTTTCGGTGGAAAGTATACCTTAGTTGATGCAACTACTAAAATAAAAAGTAGTATATATTTATAAAACTATATAGTTTTTTATAGCTTCCGCTTTATACCACATATGGCAGAGCAGAGAATTTCTAATGTTAAATTATACTGCCACATTGTCAATAAGCTATAAAAATCTATGGAGGCCAGATAACCTCTTGGAAATATCTCTAGATAAAGCCGATATCTCTATTTAGAGAACAGAGTCTATTTAGACTCCGTTCTCAACTCTCCGTCTGAATTCGAGATATTTTCTATTTAATGATGAAACTCAACGCTGTTTTGACATAGTTATAAATCTAATCATTAACTGTTGGAAATATTTTATATACAGATTTTTTTCACTGTCATATATATGCATTTAACGTTTAAATGATACTAACCTTCTTTTGAATCAGCATCTGGTTTCTCCGATGTCTGTGTTTGGTCGTCACCTTCTCCGCTTGCCTTCTCTGTACAAAAAAAAATATAAATTATGCCTTAGTAAAATACCTAGCTTAAATACATATGCCTATATTACATTGCTTAAATATTTTTTATCCATTAACATGGATGATGATAAATATGACATTTTTTATTGTTATCTGCCTGTATTCATAATATTATCTATATTTACATTAACTTTAACTTTAACTTACTAATTTAAAAAATAGATACCACTTGTCTGAACTGAATCCTCGGCCATTCCAAGTAATTTTTTAACCTATATAAATAACATTATTATTGAATGTATACTAACCTTCTCCTGATGCTGTAATTTAAAAAATATTTTAAAATTTTAATTTTTAGAATATGATGAATATTGTGTTCTCTGTCTCTATATGGCGCAGCGGCACAGCGTCTGTCTGCACATGCCACGACTGTGGGTTCGAGTCTCACACTCTGTACACTGTACACTCGGGAGAATAAATTGCTTTAATTTTGTCGCTCTGGTAACAAGACAAAGCACTGCGTTGAACTCTGCCACTCGACACGCAATATCTCGAAAATTGAGCAGTGCGTGGGGGAAGCGTGAGGGTTAAACTACAAAAAATATATATATAAGCCTGTTAAGTACCTGGTTGAAAATTTCCAACTGAAACAATTATTAATTTCATTAAGTTTTAATACTTATATTATTTTCGATATTTATCTATAGTACTAACTAGTATTTACTTATTTACATACAATTTTACTCTCACTAGCTTAGGATACGGATATAATAAAATAATGTATTTCGATTTCGACTGGTGATTAGTTACTACTTACGGTCAATTTCCTTGTCAGTGGTGCATAGAGTTGACGATAAAGTACTGTTATCATTTTCTTCGTTCCCAGCATCCGTATCTTTAGTAGCTTCATCTTCACCTTGTGATTTAGCATCATAAGCGTTAGACTTTGCTTCTAATCTTCCTAAATAATAAGAAAGTAAACTAGAAAACACACTTTTTTATACTAAGTGCTCAAAGTCTCTTCTTTTTCTTCTAAAATCAAATGCTATAGCAAAATATAAATGGTATGAGCCTAAGCTCGAGTGGTTTACTAGTAACCTCTGAAGAGTGCCACTATTTAGGCCCTGACTCCACCATCAGGCCCACTCGACGATACCATATTGTTGTATTTTCTCCTTATATACATATAACTGTGAAACTCGATGATAGAACTATTACAAATGGTTCAAATTCAGTTTCTCACATTTTATGACGTACCTATATAGTTAGAAATCTACCTAATAAGTATGGGAAGATAATTAATTTGAATATAGGATTATTTTTCTGTATATTTTTTATATAGATCATATTTAAAGTAAGTATACCTAATTGGAATAAATTTTATTTTCACCATCGATGGAAATACTTGTGGAATTAAATATTTAATGTAGTATTGATTAACAACACCTACATATATTAATATTAATGTAAGAAATATTGTTTAGTTAACTATATAATATTTTATAATGAACGTATATTTAATATACTGTTAGAAAACGGAAGTTGTTAACGTTTTTAAAATAATCACGATAAAAACACATACCGTCTATATGTTTCCAACGTACTCGGACAGAGGTTCCACGTAATTACAATGAGTGTCATGTATCACTCAATAACAACACTACTGCTTTCGCCTACAAGCAACTGTCCGTTTGACACAATTCCACTGATTTTATTGTCTTTTTTTTCACCTAAAT
>JAEBDU010003156.1:0-22897 GCA_016802625.1 Heliconius numata | reverse complement strand
GTTTATGTTAACTCTAGGTTTTAAACTATTACTATTTCTATACAGTACGAATTTTCATTAACAACTTTCAGCCTAGTATTATTTGCGTGACTCGCTAACTACAGATGACAATAATTAAGCGAAACCAACTTTTACATTCACATTCCGTTATTTACTGATTTTATTCATACTTCTATTGTATTTTTATTAAAAAATCTAGACAACTTACTGTTATTACAAACAGACGTAATAACGTTGAGGGGACACAACGTAATTAATTAATCTACAACCAACAACAACTTTATTTAATCAATGATGATGAATGATTTGTCTTCCGTTTTCATTTTGAACATAGTTATTATAGTTTAAAAATATATATTTAATTAAGTAAAAAGTTAAGTAAATATATATTAATGTTATCTATACTAATATAATAAAGCGGAAGAGTTTGTTTGTTTGTTTGTTTGAACGCTAAGATCTCTGGATCTACTGGTCCGATTTACTTTGTTTTTGTTTTGTATGAAAGCTGCATTCTTCAGAAGTGCTATAGGCTATATAACATTACATTACACTAATATACTAATAAATTAAAATACTTTCTAATTTGACATGCAATTTATTCTGCCATGTTAATAACAATCGTCGTTGCTAAGCACCGGTTTGCAAAGTTTCTTTGTTGTTTTAAGAAAACGTCACCCAAAATGAACTTATATTTTGATATTCATCCTTATAAAAATAAATATATTATATAATATTTAATAAATATTCTTATAGTTCAAGCAGGCGTTGCCGCGTCCGGGTCCACTAGTCGGTTAATATATCAATAACAAAAGCAATTACTCAGAACAATTGTTATCTCTCTATATGAAGAGGTTGATGCCAGTGGACGAGGCGAAAGAGGTATGTAGAGACCTTAGCGTTTGGCGCTCCGTCCTCTCTGACTACCCCGCTAGGGATAAAGCGTGAAAGTTAAGTTAGTATAATCTGTAGCATTCCACGATAAAAGACGCATCCAATATAAAAAAGGATTTAATGATTCGAATTAACCATTTCAGTGGTTAGCCTATTCAACCCAACACGCTTTTTCTTCACCTTCATGCAGTGTCTCTCATATAGCAGGGTTTTGCCTTGGCACCAGAGCGAAGAAATAACAATTTAAATAAATAATAAAACGTTCCGAGTGGGAATCGAACGCACAACTGTCGTATTTACAGTCACACGCCTGTGCCTCTAAGCCACAACGGTCTCCCAAACTCTTTAACTTCATAATATAGTATAGATATATAAAAAAATATATATTACATATAGAGATCTAGTATATGATAGTCCAGGGTCCACCGCCAGCGACTGGACAATCGATCCACTGCAGATATTGTTTGCTGAAGATTAATTCAGCGACGACGCGCACCTGACGACGTGCGCTGTCCGCCTGAATGCACCGTAAATGTGCATTTTACGCTTCGGTGCATCCCATTTACAATTTACATTGTTCATATTTGTATATTTATTTTAATTTAATTTAAGCTTCACTATTAAAATTAGGTTTTTTATTTGTTTCACATAGTATCCCGCACGCATAATAGACGTGCTAACCTTGAATAGTGTTAAAACACTCCGGTTCCGTTAATATACCTCTTTCCGCTCTTTTCGCGTGAATTTTCTAGGCGAACGAGTACTGAGTGGCAGAACTCAACGCCGCGCTTTGCCTTGACACCAGAGCGAAGAAATGGAAATATAAACGTAAATAAATATTTCACTTCCTCGAGTGGGGATCGAACCCACAACCGTCGCGTTACAGTCACACCCTAGTGCCGCTGCGCCACGACGGCCTGTGAAACTAAACTGAAGTGAATATATTCTAAAAAAAGTCTCGTTCATCCGATAAATTACAATTTATCAAAAATAAATTCAAACGCAAAATACCGAATGTGATTTAAGAATAAGGGAAGCGGTAAAAAGGCCATCAAAGCTGCGGAACGATTTGCCTTGAGTGAATTCTGCGGTGGGGGATACTCGTATGTGACGACTTTAGAGAAATCTCCTCGAAATTTGGATCTTGAAAAATAAACGAATCATTTATATCACGTTAGCTACAAATATATAACAAAGCAGTAGCTAGCTAGCTTTCTTTCATATCCATACCTATATTATAAATTCGAAAGTAACTCTGTCTGTCTGTCTTTTACTCAATCAGGCCCAAACCCCTAACTTAATTGTGATAAAATACTCGTATAGAGGTAGGTACTTGAGGATCTCGGGATGAACATAGGATACTTTTTTTTTCTCATATTTGTAATATTTTCGATATATATCAATATATTAAAATATTTATTAATTTGACATGCAATTTATTCCGCCATGTTAATAACAACCGTCGCTAAGCGACCGTTGCTAAGCAACGATTTGCAAAGTTTGTTGTTAGAAAACGTCAACCAAAATGAGCTTGCTTAACGCATCTCTCTATTGAAAACCGAAAATAATTTCATAAATATATTTAACAAATATTTGCATAGTTCAAGCGGGCGTAGCCGCGTTCGGGCCCTCTAGTATAATTATGACGCGAATTAACCGGAAATTAAAGTTCCTTTGTTTCATTTTATAAACATTGGCTTATAATTCTATATAACGTTCTATCTATATAAGGAACTAGCGGCCCGCCCGCGGCTTCGCCTGCGTGAACTACGTTATTATTAATTTCTCTCTCCATGAGTACCTACGTCCTATAAGTGACGTCCATGTAAAATTTGAGACTTCTAGCATTTGTAGTAACGAAGTTTCATACAAATTTTCAACCCCAAAAACAACCCCTTAGAAGTCGAATATTGCAAATTCCCGTCTTAGCGTGTACCTACGTGCTATAAGTAACTCCTATGCAAAATTTGAGATTCCTAGCACTTGTAGTTTCTGAGATTTCGTGATGAGTGAGTGACCTTTCGATTTTATATATATAGATAAACACATTGTGTAACAAATTACCTAAATTCTTTATATAGTAGTAAATGAAAACGCTTCCTAGGAATGTGTCTGTTATAGACACACATAGTATTTAAAGTATGCAGCTGATATTACAAATTTCTTTAAATATTTTTTCAGTAGATACCCAAAATTATAGTCAATTTGTCAAATTTGATGGATGAAATTATTTTTTTTATACTTCCTAATATCATGTTGAATTAATTTTATGAACATTATAATTTTGTGTAGGCCAAAACTTAATATTAATAATTAATATTATAAAAAGTGTCTTAACAAAACACTCCTCTCCCCCACTTTTCTCTAAATTCGCGCTTCATGTCAACGAAGAAATGAAAAATTATTATATTTATATTAGTGTCGCTTTTCTCTATATTTTGGTGTAAACGATACGATAGAGATATCTATATATATAAAATCGAAAGGTCACTCACTCATTCACTCATCGCGAAATCTCAGAAACTACAAGTGCTAGGAATATGAAGTAAAGTAAAGTAAAAAAAAGTATGAAATTTTGTATAGGAATTATTTATAGGACGTAGGTGCTCGCTAAGACGGGAATTTGCAATATTCGACTTCTAAGGGGTTTTTTTTGGGATTGAAAGTTTGTACTACAAATGCTAGGAGTGTCAAATTTTGAATGGACGTCACTTATAGGACATAGGCACTCATGGAGACAGAAATTAATAATAACGTAGTTCACGCAGGCGAAGCCGCGGGCGGTCCACTAGTAAATGTATAAATCGGTTAGCACTCGCTATCGGCGTAACCCCGCTGTCACTGCAACGGATGACGTCGACACGAAGGACGGCGTCGACGGCTGTCGATACGAAAGATATTTATTGCTATCAAAAACCAAATTGAGATGGATGCTTCACCATCATATGAGAACCTGAAATATTTGTTTTATATGTGGGGGAGATTGATTTTCATTTGTTTTGAAGGTTGCTATACGTTAGAGAGTTAGAGGCCAGGAGTGGCACAGATGTGGGATTGTAAAACCGACTGGTTGTGGGTTCGATCCCCACTCGAGGAGATGAAATATTTATTTAAATTTATATTTCCACGCAATGCCTCCAGAATTCGGCAGAAAGTCGGGAACGGTATGCCTTAACACTAGGTTCCCTCTGCCTGTTCCGTTGTGTGCGGGATACAGCGTGAAGCTGATTTAATTTTTGATTTCTTATGTACGTTAGATGTCTGTACATATTTAGTTGTAAAGATATATTGCTAGTGATAAAGGAATGGTAATGTAAATAAAAATTAACTATGCTTTAATAATAAGAGCATCTGTTGACCACAACGTAGCAGCTAACTATAGAAACATACAAGTTTTAGTATATAATAGGACAATATAATATTATTAGGCAAAAAATATATAATCATTAATTATTTTTTTGTTTGTTTCTCTCGTAAACTTAGTAGGATTTCCCTGTGGTAATATCAAAGTTGCTAGACTGAATTTGCTAAGAGAAAACAATTCACGCAACTATGTATATATGGTTACATAATAATTATATATAGTATCAAAAGTAATATGGCTCTATAATATCAATTGTACTACAACGAACTATCAAAATTGAAATAATTTTGATTTATACTTTTTTACAGAAACATAAAAAAATAACGTGGTGGGATTTGAACCCGCGCCTCTTGGCGGTTTTCAAAAGGTAAAAAGTATTTTTCTTTTCTAAGTGTGAAAATTTAAATAAAAATTAAAATTAATTTGATTGAAGTAGGAAATGTTAAAAAATTTTCGCATGGACTTAATGTTTTGTTTAATATATCTACCGTACCAATATATATTCATATTATTTTATTTCAACTGATTGATGATATGATGTGGGTAGATTTAGGTGAAAAAGACAATAAACGCAGTGGAATTGTGTCAAACGGACAGTTGCTCGTAGACGGAAGCCCTGATTGGAAGGTATCTAGGTGTGTAGTGTTGTTATTGATACATGTCACTTATTGTAATTACGTGGAACCTCTGTGCGAGTACGTTGGAAACATATAGACGGTATGTGTTTTTATTGTGTTTATTTTAAAAACGTTAACGTTTGAAAACGGAAGAATATTATATATATTGATGATATTTTATAAATAACATTAAATATAACATTTTTTATAATTAATCTTACTGTCACTTTTTATAATTAAAAAAAACCGCACAACTTGTGTCTATCAAAATTTCAATATTTGTTAATTTAACCTAATCCTTAGTGTGTTCTTCATACAACGTGACATTGGCGAAGTGATTAGTTCTCAACTGACACGCTCGGAACGCCATAAACTAAGAACTGAAGTGTTTTTTAACTGGATCTCTCTTAAACATGCATTTTTCTGTTGTGTAATATTATCTCTTTTTTCACCGTACAACCTCTTTCGTGAGTTCTCCATTCAACGTAACACTGGCAAAGTGATTTTGTGCTCAATTGGCACGCTCGGAACGCCATAATAAAAAGAACAGAACAGAAGAACTGAAGTGAATTTAACTTATATATATACACACATTTAGCATTTCGTTTACCTTGTTAAATGTTCCGAAGTATTAAATATTCCACGTATAATGGAAGTATAAGTGCGATATTGATTACGTGTGTGCCCCGACCGCCTCATAAATATCTCAGCGCTCCTCAAACTTGCTGCAAACTTAGTTAAGCACCGCGATTTTGATATAATGCCAGAGACGCTAACACCAGCGCCGCGTCGGCCCTGAATAATTCAATAACAGAGTACAACTTTACTTGCGCTCTGCTATTAATTATCACCAATATCAAACTATATGTACGCCTATATTTCAAATTGGGAAATAAATCAATTATAGTTTGAAAATTTAAATATAATTGAAATTGTTTTTCGTTGACATAATTTAATTATGGACTTTAGTATAAATATTTAGTGAAATAAAATGTGTGTTAAGATACTCCGTTCGCAAATTTCCGCCGGATAAAGCATTACCTGTTACACGGCGGAACTTAGCACCGCGCTTTGCCTTGTTATCAAAGCGAAAAAATGGAAATATTAATAAATAATAATTCATACCCGATTTTCCCGAGCACATAACTATCCCGCGGATAATTCCGTGTTAAAAAGCGTATATTATGTTACTCCACAACTTCCCCTATCTTTTAGTAAAAGTCCCATATAAATCGATTTAGCTGGTCCGGAGATTAGCCTAGACAAAACAAAAAGACAGATAGACAAATAAAATAATTTAAATTATTTGCTTATGCTTATTAGTATCGGGTAAATATCTATATTCACCTGTAAAAACGTTACGGTTGTGTTTTGTTTTGAAATTACAGACTATAGATACCAATTTGAATAGTAGATATGTTTATAATCCACTATTATTTTAAATAATATTCTATAATTGCATTCAATTACAATGAATACGTATCGACTGAATAAACTGATTTAACGCTAATTTCAGCTCTCTGACGTCCCAATCCCGGGATCTCGACTCGTCGTTCTATTTATACTGTATTTCGTTTTGCAATCGTCTGAGCATAATTTAAATGTGATCAAATTTAATTTCCTGCTGGAATATACACTTAGCTCATTCATTTCGTCTTTTTCAATTTTATCTTATCTTAAACATTTATGTAAAAATAAAATATATAAATCAGCTTCACGATACATCCCGCAAACAGCAGGGTAGGCAGAGGCAGAGAGCCTCTTTCGGAGGAGCAGGGCAGGCAGAGCCTCACGGAGTGACACTCACTAACAGAGTCCCTCTGCCGCAGAGGGAACCTAGTGTTAAGACACTCCGATTTCTGACTAATTGCACTCCGTTTACCACTTTCTGCCGAATTCTGGAGATATTACGTGTTGATTGGCAGAACTCAATGCCGTGCTTTGTCTCGACACCAGATAGAGAGGTCTTTTGCTCTTTTTTTCAATAAATAAATATTAAAAATAGGTTATAATAAAAAATATTACAGCTTAATACAAAAATCATCATATTAATCAATTGTATTAAAAATAACCAATACCTACATCTCACTCCATCTGTAATTAGTTTGTAGAACTATTGAAATTTAAAGTATAAACTCGATTCAAAGCATTTTATATTTGTTAAGTGAAAAAGTATAGATTCCCATTTCATTACGTCTCAATTTATTTTTTCCCACTAAATGAAATTCCTGCTTTCGACTGAATGCAATTCAATGAAATCAGAATTTTCAGTTTAAAATAAAAATAGTCGAAAAATTACTTTGGAATTGCGTTCAAACAATGTTAATATATATGAGAATATCAAGTGTCGTATTGTATGTACATTATATAATTTAATCATTTAGTAAATTCATATTTAGTAGTTGTAAAAAAATTGTAGCGATGTTAACCTATTAAAAATATTCGACTGGCTGAACAAGGATTTAAGAAATAAATAAATTTTTATTTTACTTTTAAATCTAGACTTTTGGCATTATACCCGTGTATATTTTAAATTTATAAATAACAAAGTAACACATTCTTTAAATTTATAACTTATAATGCTATGCTAAATGCTACGTCGTTTCATTTAAAAAATAACATTAAAAGAATTGCTAATGTAAGATGTACGTGAAAAGTGTACAAAATTCAGGAACATAAAAAACTGTTTTAATTATGAACGCAGTTAGGTGGGAAACACGCCATGAATAACTCTAGTTATTTGTTGTTTTGCATTTTCTTCCTCGCGGACATTAGAGATTTCAACTGGTTAAAATTTGTAACTTACAAAAACATTTTATTTTGCCTTTCACAAATTTTTGCTTTACTTGTAAAGTAGAAAACAGTCAAACATTTAGTCTGGCCATAAATACTGTTACAATAAAAAACAAACAAAATATTAGTTTTGAATTTGGAATTTGTCATTATACGATTGCTCATTGTAGTTTCTTATTTTCGCGCCAATATATTGTGAAATCTATATATATAAAATCGAAAGGTTACTCACTCATCACAAAATCTCAGAAACTACAAGTGCTGGGAATCTCAAATTTTGCATAGGAGTTACTTATAGGACGTAGGTGCTCGCTAAGACGGGAATTTGCAATATTCGACTTCTAAGGGGTTGTTTTTGGGGTCGAAAGTTTGTATGAAACTTAGTTACTACAAATGCTAGGAGTCTCAAATTTTGCATAGACGTCACTAGGACGTAGTCATGGAGACAGAAATTAATAATAACATAGTTCACGCGGGTGAAACCGCCAGCGGGCCGCTAGTATTTGATATTAAAATCGCTGTGATTGCATTACATAAAGTACATATGGAGTTAAATACAATTTTTAAATTTCTCTATACACTTGGTATTAGTTAAATGGTTGTATACCAGGCCATCGATAGAGACAATGAAACCTCCTGTTTGTGACAGAAAAAGATCTGCCCGTCCAAGCAACCCTTTGAAAAAGGCAATCAATGCAGTAAAAGATAAAGATAGAACCTAGAACCATGTCGCATATTTTAAAAGATGACTTAGGACTTCCATCCTATAGTATAATAATCTGTAATGATTGCTTAGCTGATAATTTGTAAAAGAATATAGTGGCAAAATGCAGGACTTGTTCCGTAGATATGCTATACAAACACACAAGCAAGATTTAAAAAAATATAATTACTTGTTAATTTTTGCACCACCATTTTACTTAATTGTAGTATAAATATAATTAATAATAACACCTACTATATACAACTATCAGTATTTACATTTATAAATACAGTATTTACTTGGCACGTTTTGAAATTTCAAAATGCAATTTAAAGTTTGTAAAGGTATCGGAGTTGCGGCTTGAATATTTGATGTATTGTGTAAGCTAACTTGCTCGCCAGTAAAAGCCTTTCACACTGATGGATAAAATTATCTCGCACCAATAAACAAAGTGTAAACAAAGCTAAATGTTTGTCTGAAATTGTATAAAGTCATTTTCAAATTGTAGAAAGTCATTTGTTATACGTTCGAGGTAAATAATTGTGTTTTCATTTAATGAAAATTTCATTTAGTACTAGCGACCCGCTTGCGGCTTCGCCCGCTTGAACAAC
This sequence comes from Heliconius numata, assembly GCA_016802625.1. Taxonomy (NCBI): domain Eukaryota; kingdom Metazoa; phylum Arthropoda; class Insecta; order Lepidoptera; family Nymphalidae; genus Heliconius; species Heliconius numata. Next base: position 13,918 of record JAEBDU010003156.1, on the reverse strand, counting down.
ACAATTATTTTTTACTCATCTTAATTTCGTTCGTGTTCTAATAAAATTATTATTTTAAAAACAATATACATTGAATTTTCAGCGAGTTCAATAAAACAATTATTTTGTAGCAATTTTGTTCAACAAAATAGTTTATATTGGTATAACTTTTTATTTATAACCTGTTATAAAAAAAACTAATACTAAACTTTAACAATCTCTTATCTAGCATGAGTTTGTTCTATTCAGATATTTTTTTCATACTAATTTAATATTCTAGTTCGTATTTAAATTATTTATCAATAAACACCAAGTAAGCGAGGTAGGGGGAGACCTCGATTGACCTTCGAAAACACAGTATCAAAGGTATGCCCTGGAGGGCATGTATGAAGAGGTTGATGACAATGGACGAGGCGAAAGAGGTATGTAGAGACCGTAGCGTTTGGCGCTCTGTTCTCTCTGACTACCCCGCTAGGGATAAAGCGTGAAGTTATGTATATATATGTATATAAACACCAAGTGTTTTAATATCAGACATTCGGTCTTTAATATCTCTATCGTCTATTGACACACCAGAGAAGTTATATCATCAATTCACACTACCTGCCGCCGGCGACCGACGAGCCGCTTTGTCTGCCTCGCGGCTATTTAGCAAGCTGTCCAGAACAGCTTTTGGAGTATTTTGCATCGTAAATTATACTGGCAGTCTACATGGAAATTTAGAATATATAAAAACTTAATAACTTACATGTTAGTTATAACGCTTTTGTTATTATTATTATTTAATTTATTTAGCTTTTCGTTTCGCGCAGTTTCCCTGTAGTCAGGAGGAATTGGCGGAACTCAACGCCGCGCTTTGCCTCGTTACTAAACCAAGAAAAATTAAAATATTCAATATTTCATTTTCTCGAGTGGAAATCGAACCCACACGTCAAACATTTGGTCGCTTCCTTAATTTACTAATCTATTTTCGTTACTTGATCAAAACATCATTATAGTTACCAAACAAAAAGTAACAGTGTACAAACAAATAAATGTAACCATAAAAACACTTACGCCCACTCTTGAAGCTCTGGAACTTGCGTAGTCTTGGTAAAATGCCCGGGGGGGCAGAAAAATATTTGATTTAGAAGTCATACCCGTCTCGTTGATATAATGTTTGCTCCGAATACATACAATTCATTTCAATATAATATACCTATAATGATACAATTTCTAAGTTTGAGGCCTGAGAACGCCGGGGCCCAAAATGTGACTCGACGCGACAGGTTGTGGGTTCCACTCGAAGAAATGATTTATTTAATACTTTCATTTCTATTCTCTGATATGGAGGCAAATCGTGGCGAGTTCCGCCACTCAACACACAATATCTCTAGAATTCGGTGGAAAATAGGGAGCGGAGTGTCTTAACACTAGGTTTCTCTTCGTCTGTATGGCTAATAATTAATAATTATCATTAACATTATTACATGTTATTACATTCCTTTAATATTAGTTTGTAACAATAAATAATTGGTTTTTATCATAGTAATAAAAAAATATTTTTATTTATAATTTGTCTTCACATATATTATTTTATTTGCACTATACATAGTAAGTACACCTATATCAAGTACGATGGTAGACTTTAAAATATAATACCTCACTTCGCTCTTATTATATTTAATTTTGCGTTATATATAGATTTAGTAAATTTAACATTTTAAATATGGAGTCATAATCAAACCATTATTTTAATAAACATAACAAACGAATCTCTTGTCAAAATCAGCTATAAAACATTCTACAAATCGACAATCCAACAATCACAACAAACCCTTTTGTGACCAGCTACCAGCTAGTAAAATATTTGTAACTTGGGACTACGGCCCCATCCATTTATCACCTCGTCCCCAAATAACTAGGAATCAAATGTCTGCAACACAAGCCACTTTCAATTACAATTCCCGCTTTGGATATACATAGATAGATAGACAAGTAGCGGTGGAATGAGCACTGTTTTAATCCCCAGGCTTAAAATTAATTCCTTTTGACGTACTTTGTTGTACGCTCCTTCTGAGCCTTTAATAAAAACCCGATTAAAATACGATGCTTGCAATCAAAAGGGAAAACAATTTATAACGAAATACAAGCGTTGAAAAATAATTGGATTAACAATGTTTGTGGAGAAATATATTTATTTCGTCTAAAAGGAATACTTTAAAACTTTTGCAATACAAGAACAAAAGTCAAAAATACCAATTAAAAAAGATTCCGACGAATTGAGAACCTCCTCCTCCTTAAAAATGAGAAAATCAAAGATTACAAACCATATTATTGAGCTATTAAATACAAATTTATTAATGCTTTCATGGAAATAGGCTATTTAGCGGCGTTGAGCTCAGCCACTCAACATACAATGCCTCGAAAATTTGACAACAAATGGGGAACTGGGTGTCATTACAATTCAAACAAGGTTCCGTCTGCCTACTCAGCTATATGCACTATACAGCGTGAGGCTGAAAAAATTTAAGAAAGAATAAGTAAATAATAAAAATCAATTAATTTATTTTTAATCATTTATTCAATAAATCACAACAATTTACCGACGATCGGTGTTGCCATTTAAAATTTACTTTATAATTGACTCTAAGTCTACAGAAAATGAACTTACATTGTATATTGAAGTATAGTGCTTAGCATCTCTTAGTGATCACTTAAGGCTTCTTATTTAGAGAATTTAATAATGAACTGGCGTTAAAAATGTATTTTAATTTATAAATAATTATTTTTTAAATAAACACGTTAAATACTCAATAATGAAATAATCAAATCGCTGATAATATTTTTAAAATATTAAATGAAGGTGTATAAGGTCCATAAGAGACACTAATTTAACATGACGTAATGCTAACTAATGAAATATAAAAAATAATAATGTTCAAAATAATCTAATTTCTTATTATTCTAAGAATTACGTTGTACATGGGTAAAATTTTGTTTTGTAAATCTTTGGCAACCATTCTGGGAAACTTTACTTTGAACGAACGAAAACAAATTTAAACATTGTAAAGTAATTTTGTTCCCATATTTAATATTTACATAATTATCAAAGTCAACACTATCGTGAATATAAATTCTCTTCATCATATTTGTTAAGAACATTTTTTTTTGTTTATACTATCGTGAGCGAAAATGATGAAGAAATTATTAATAAAAATATTTTTGAAAACAAGACTGGGGCATTATTTTCTTCAGCTGGCAAATACGAGCTAGGAGCAGCGGGTGCTGCCTGAGATTTATTTTCTTCAAAGGTACCGCTCCCTTCTCCCTCATCTTCATCATCATCGGGTGGAACTGTCGTCTTATGTTTTAAAGCTTCCGCCCGCGGTGCTTCCTCTGACGATCCGATCGATAACTTCTCAATCGCTAGCTCATGATGCAATTTTTCTCCAAGGACACTGGCATTAGTTACCATCTTATATAACTCTGATGAGGTAAAATTCTTGAATAATGAAGATTTTAAAAACGCTGCAGTGAACTCGGTAGTGTTAGTTGGAATTTTAGTTGAAAAATTAACTAGCTCATTTTGTAGTAGTTCAGAATATGGCGCGTTGCAGAGATGGCCGTCGCATATGCAGATCATCTCCAGGGCCAATTTCGAATTAAACGTTAATGAACACGGCAGCTCGCTTGCAACTGCGCATGTTAATATAGATGTAAAATCTGCAAAACGAGGATAATTTCAGTTGAGGTGTATTTCGAAAACATGAGCTTCACCTACCTACCCGAGGGAACCTAGTGTTAAGACTCTCTGTTCCCCACTTTCCGCTGAATTCTGGAGGCATTGCGTATTGAGTGGCGGAACTCAACGCCACGCTTTGCCTCGAGACCAGAGCGAAGAAATTATAATATCAATTTGAATAAACATTTTAGGTGGAGATTGAACCCACAACCAGTAGCGTTATAGTTGCACTTTGTGCTCCTCCGACCGTGTGCTCACGACTGGCCTCTAATTTTGAAATTTTGCTGAATCAACACAGTACGTATGTTACTAAAAGATAAACTACACTTCAAATTCAAAATTCAAATTCAAAATATTCTTTATTCAAATAGACTGTTATAAGCACTTTTGAATCGTCGAATGAACATATAAGCACTTAAAGTAGGAACCTATTTATGAAAAAAAAAAGAGAGGTTTGTAGCTGCAAATCTGAAGAAGTGAAGATATCGATAACGCAACCATAAAGTTCCCTCGGACCCCGATTGCGCTATTAACAACCCTTATCACGTTGATAGCGGTTATATTTCTAGTAGGTATTATCTGAGCTCTCGGTAGTGTACTGTACTAGAAACTATATGAAAGTACTGAACATTTTATTTCTTTATTTAAATTCTTTTATTGATCTTCTCTGTATGGGGGTGGGTTCGATTCCCACTCGGGGTAATGAAATATTTAATATTTTCATTTCCGCGATGCTATAATTTGCGCGAATATTAAAATATTAATTAGTAAAGAAATTAAATAAAATTATCTTACTAGGTGCAGTCGCTACCGTAGCACAAAATGGCTGACCAGCCGGGCACACGACTGGGGAACCAGTGTGTTCACATGCTGTTAAATTGTGACTGCAATGATGACATCTTCTAGGTGACAAGTCTGAAAATAAGAAAATTATATTATTCAATCTATATTAAATAACTAGCGGCCCCCCGCGGCTTTGCCTGCGTGAATTACGATATTATTAATTTCTGTCTCCATGAGTACCTACGTCCTATAATTGACGTCCATGTAAAATTTAAGACTCCTAGCATTTTTAGTAACGAAGTTTCATACAAACTTTCAACCCCAAAAACAACCCCTTAGAAGTCGAATATTGCAAATTCCCGTCTTAGCGAGCACCTACGTCATATAAATAACTCCTATGCAAAATTTAAGATTCCTAGCACATGTAGTTTCTGAGATTTCGTGATGAGTGAGTGACCTTTCGATTTTATATATATAGATTAAACAATATTTGTTGACTTGAGCTTTCTATATGATATATATGTTGATATCCTTTTTTTCAGCTTTACAGTGGTATCCCGCTCGTAGTAGGGAAGGTAGAAGAATGAAGAAGATGAAGAAGGTGCTAATGTTAAGAGTGTATTCTGCTTTATGTCTGAAAATGAGACACTGTGTGTAGAGGAGCGGAAATCAACGCCACGTTTTGTTATAGGAAAGAAAAAAAATATTGAAAAAAATGTTTTCCTCGAGTAAGGATCGAGCACATGACTAATGATCATTCAAAGTCAGATGCTCTCACTGAACCACGAGAAACGACGAAGCTACTATTTATTTCATTTCAGTCTTTTAATTACTTTTAAAGTTAGATACTAACAGAATGCCGATCCAACGTCTATTTAACTAATTAAACCTCTAATTAAAATTTAAGAAATATTTTAAAATATTTAACATGCGACCAGTAATAAAAAACAAGGGCTTAAAACTGTATTCCGCACAGAGTAAGTTAGACAGAGGAAACCTGGGAACCCAGTATTAAAACACACCGTTATCATTAAGACACTTCTGTTTCCTACTTTCTGCCCAAATTCTGGAGGCATTGCGTATTGAGTGGCGGAACTCAAAGAACTCTACCAGAGCGAAGAAATGAAAATATTAATAAATAATAATTCATTTCCTCGAGCGGGAATAGAACCCACAAGCGTCACGTTACAGTTACACGCTTGTCCCTGCGTCCTGCGGGCGTTGATTACTATTTGAAGGTAATAACTTAGCGTTATAACAATTTTATTAGTATTGAATTAAACAAGAACATTACAGACAATAGAATGGGTTAGTTCCATTTCACAGAAAAAAGGAAGTTTTAAAAAGCACCAAGTAGAGTGCCTTACTACTTTAGTTACCACGCTTTTATTAGCTCGAGCTGTAACTATGTAATAAAATCTAAGAATCTGTATTACACTCACTTCTAATTGTTCTATCATCATGAAACTCAGTAATTATATATAGATTAGATGACAATACACTATTATGGCCATCCAGCTGGTCTGATGGTGGAATTAGAAGATGGCTGGTGAGACCTTGTAGTGCCCACAATTAAAGATATCAAGTTTGACCTTATTAAATTCGTTCTATTAAAAAGGGTGTTTTTATTTTTTCAAATTATTAATTTAATTTAAGAACAATACTGTCCACCACAGGATATAAATTAATATAGCTATATTATTGCTACTTATAATTTAACTAATAAATATTTAGATATACAATAATATTTAGTTTCATATGAATCTTAAGATATTATAAATTATAATTTACATTTAGTCTTTTTTTTTAAACATTCAACTTCCTTAAAATTTAAAAGTTTATAAATGTAAATTGACTAAAAAAAACTTTCATTTTCAAATTATAATTTTGAAAGTTAAGATTACTTTTTCCTTATAAAAAAAGTATAAAAACCACCTCCCAGCATTTATGTTATAATCTGTATTGTAGAAAACTTTTTATTTTGAACATTTTGTTAATTTTTTTTTTCTATATTAATAAGCAGAATAATGTCTTTGAGAATATTAAAATAATAGGTTGATATGCCATTAATATTAAAATTGTTAATAAGAATAAACAAGACTGCGAAAAAGTCTTGTACTTTAATATTTTTCCTGAACAAAACATAATCAGAATACACTTGAGAATAGTCCCCCACAATTTATGTTATGCTAAATTCTTCCCACCGGACACCAACCCCAAAAGTTTGGATGTAAATATAAAGATTATGCCTTTGTAAATGACCTGTTGTGCTTATAACTTTATAAACATGCAAATGGTATATATGTTTTTTATTTTTGTATATATATTTATAGAGGCCACTCGTGGCGCAGCACAAGCGTGTAACGGGTTGTGGGTTCGATCCCCACTTGAAGAAATTAAATATTGCATATGATACTTTTAGAAAACATTTTAACATGCCTCTTCTAGCTATCTCTTTGGATACCGTCCAAAGAGGCGCGGGTTAAATCCCGTATATTTTTTTATATGTTTTCTAAAAAGTATTTTTCTTTCCTAAGTGTGGAATAATACTTTAAAAATGTAAAATAATATCTAATATTTTCATTTCTGATGTCAAAGCAAAGCGCGGAATTGACTGTCACAACTCAACAGGCAATGCCTCCAGAATTCAACAGAAAGTGAGGAGCAGAGTGTCTTCACTCGGCTCTCTCTGCCTACCCTGCTATATGCGGGATACAGCGTGAAGCTGAAAAAAAGAGCCTAAAGACCTATAGACTTATTTATACATAGCCACGCCACTGTGGCATACTTGGACCCTGACCAAATATGATAAGGAAATATTTATATTTTGTTGGCAAGTCGAACAAACTGAGCGTTGTATTTTACCATTTAATGCTTAAGTGGATAAATAAGAGTAGAAAATATAAAATATATGGTTACAATACTGACCTTTATGGTATTTGTGTAAATGATTTTTGTATACGATAGTCATGAGTTGAAATTCCATTTAGGAGATTTTTTTCCCGCGTTACACTATATCCCGTATGTGGCAGGGTAGACAGATGGAGGCACTTTCATCTGAATTCTAGAGCTAGAGCTAGAATTCAACGCCACGCTTGGTGTCGACACCAGAGCAAAGAAATTAAAATATTTCATTTTCTCAGGTGGGAATCGAATCCAGAACCTGTCATGTTGTGTACCACGAGTGTGCCACTAGTCACTATGCCACGACTGGCCTCTTCATTAATGGCACTGGTAAGATAACCTACAAAGACTCGATATATCTATAATGCATAATGGATATAAATGATTAAAAAGACTATTTCTATTTAGTTTCCCATCTCGATAAATGGAAAAACTCGCACAAAGTAATACAAAATTGTATTAAATTGTAATATTTTAAAATTAACAACAAAATAATAAATAATATTAATAATTTCTATAATAAAACAGAATAAAAAAGCACAAATTTAAAACGATCACCAAACAGTTTCAAATTTATACCTCTCGTAAAACACATGAAGCGCCCAATAAGAGCCTTCGACGCAGACAACCCCTTCAACAATGCCATTATAAGTGCTATAAAGTTTAATGCGTCGAACGCGGAACGCTCAACGAGAAGTGCTCTGGACAGTGATCCAATATGAGGTGAAACGGAACGTGCTAATTCGGCGTAAGTGTTCGCTTTTAAAGTAATAAAATGTATTTTATTTTCTTTTTTAGGGATCCCTACCTTAAAACGAAGAAACGGAACCTTCATAGAATCACGAAAAGAGAGGATGAAGGAGACTTCAATTGACCTACGAAAACACAATGTCGAAGATATTGGAGGAAGGTCACGTAAAAATCATGATGAGCATGACAGTGGACGAGGTGAAAGAGATTTGCAGCGACTGTAGAGTATGGCGCTCCGTTCTCTATTCTCCGCTAGAGATATACCAACTTTAGGACCGCTATGTTATCCGACTATTAAGACCATTTATCGCGTAGAGGTATCAAGCTGAAATTAAGCTTAATTATTCAATTTAAGCTTAATTAATTCATTTAATAAATTATCTGCTTAATATATTAAGTTTCTAACGGAACAATCAAAAGATACGAGCATTTATGCATCCATTTTGCTGCATGATATGAAATTAGACTTCTTATCAAAATCTATAGGGTACTTCGTACTACTCGTGGACCTATAATTATATAATTTGGCACGAAGTGAGAACTTCCAATACAAATTCAGGAAAAAATTTAAAGGAAGAAATTTACAGGTACATAGAAACAAATTTTACAAACTTATATTTGTAGTTCATTTCATAGTTTACAAAATGATGGCATATGCAAACTTAATTTTGGCAACTTTTATAAATTATTTTTCACATTGACCCACAATCCTGAAATTGGTACGAAAGCGTCGCTGGGCGAGTCTGATTCACACTTAACGTCGTATATAGCAGTGTAGACAGGAGGAACTTAGTGCTAAGATGCTCCGTTCCCTATTATCCTCCGAATTTTCGAGGCATTGTGTGTTCAGTGGCGAAACTTAACGCCGCGGAGAAATATTAATCTTTACGACTGCCTCTAAATATATATATTTTGTTTTATGAAAACAATTTTGCTATTATGGGATAAAAGAAATAGAATAGCATTAAATCTATAGAAGGTCTCAAATTGCAGCTTTCTTAAAGACGTATAATATTTTTATCAATAAATAATCATAACAAATTAAATTAAACGAAAATCGTAAAATTGATATAATATCAGAAAATTAAAAATTTGCTAATATTGGAGCAATTTAAGAAGCATCTGTAACAGCTGCCAATAACATTACAAGTCAGTTGACCTTATTCCTATAAAAGCCAAATCACACTTTATCGAATAAGGGCCCTTACCGCTTTTGTATTTAAAGAGGCTGCCATTTTTGCGTGTATTTTTAGAGCGAACACTTAAAAATTGTTTAATTTTATTTATTAATTTTTATACCTATATCTCTTTTCATAACTAGCTCGTTAGAAAGATAGATAGATATAAGATCTAGATATTTGATAAAAGCATAACTTTAGATTTCTAAATTGAAAAAATATATATTCTTCAGGCTTTGAATGCCCATTCTTTGCATGCAGGGCAATTATAGCAACATATTTGCTTATATATACCACAGCACTTAGTGGGTAAAAAATAATATTTAATTTTAAATAACTAGAATAGAAATAAATGTTCTCTAGCTAGGATTGGAATACAAAACTCACCTTTTTGCTGTAAAGTACCAGTTTTCACGTCTACAACGAACATCGCTAGGATACTTAAAATCCACAACAAAGAAAACATTATTATCTTCATTGGCACTTCTCCGTCACTCAGTCTCTTACAGAGGTTTTTTCAATTCACTTAGAGAATTTTATTGGACGCCTGAAAAACAATTGTGAATAATTTTCACATCAGCGCACAGTATTGGACAAAATCGCTAAAGCGCTAACATTTACTTAATCGCTTCTTTTGTTTGGGAAATTGGAACATTTTGCAAGTTAATTTGTTTTAATCAGCTGCGCTCCAAACTCCCTTCGGCGCTTTTTTACAAAAACCTAATTATCTTTGGCTTTTTATTGGGTATTTGTTCTTTTTCAATAATTATTATTTTATCTAACCAAATAAATACAATAACGTTTTATTTATTTTTCTTAAATCAACGTTTATGTTTTACAACTATATGTACGAAACAAAAGAAAAATTATTAAATCTAGAATGATACAAAATTGGAAGTAAAATACAATGTCAAATATTCTTAGTTTGTTGTTAATAAAATGGTTTTCGTTATCTGTACTCAAATCAATACTAATTATGATATCAAACAATAACACAAATATTAAAAGAAACGTTAGAAGTTAAAAAATGTCTTTGTCTTTTACCTCTTAAATTGTTTCTATTCCGTTATTCATGAGAAATTGTATAAAATAAACAAATTTTAACACAATTATTTAAGTAATAAACAAAAGATTTGTACACAATTGAATAAACGCGTAGATATCAAGCGCTACGACGTAGCTGAACGCGTAGCGTCTGCAGCTACGTCAGAGAGGCGACTGCCGTAGCGGACGAGATGCTGGGATGCCCGACGGCTATACTTATTTTACTCGAGATCATCTCAATGAGCGAGATTATTTCTTTATAACATTCTCATTGCTGGTTTCTTTATAAAACCTTATATAATTGTTCCTAGGACACAAGTAGTGGGAAACGACTATGTATTATTATAATATATCGTTAATGTATAATATATCTCGGTTTATCGATATCTTGTTATTGGCAACAAGCTGTCATTCAGTGGATTTCGAAGCAATTGAGTGGAGCGTTTTCTTTATTGTTTATGTCTTTTCTATAACAATTTTACTAGTACGTTAATAAGAAAATAAATTTGCGCTTTACGTTTGTAATAAATAATTTGTGATGCTTTGTTTCAATGGTACAAGATAGATTGTCTCTGCCTGTCCCGCTATATGCGGGGTTAAGCCAAAAATTATTAAATTAAACAATCTATAAATTTTTGTTTATATTATTAAAAAGTCTCCAAAATCACCTGAAGCATAAATGAATTAAAATAAAATATATTTAAAATAATATATTTTTAATTATTTATACAAAAAAATATCTGGTTTAGTAGGTGTAAATAAGCACTTAGATATAGCTAACATTGGATAGATAAATCTTGCAGAAAAGGTGTGGAATATGAGAAAGGAAGAAGGGTAGATATATTAATTGGCAATTTTCGTATACGAATGCCCATTATCGGGGTTGTTTATCATACATTAGATAATAGCATTCATTTGCTCACTTTCCCGCAGTGATTTATTACATTAATTCTTTCTTATGATTACAAGTAAGTGTCCCGCATACGTGTCTAAATCTTAATTTCTTTAATATAAATATGTAAATAAATAATGATTTCATTGTTCATTTTTAATTCACATTTTATTTCAGATGTTTCATTTATTATCACTAAGAAATTTAGCAATATTTAGCGTAATATATGTAGGGTATGTAAAGGTAATTTAGTGTCAAGATACTCCGTTCCCCGAATACTGGAGGCATTGCGTGTTGAGTGGCGGAGTATGTCATCTCCTATAATGGGAAGGGAATCTGGAACCTGCCGCGTTCACAGACACACGCATGGTCCGCTGCGCCATGTGGTTTTAATACCACATTTAACAAATTTCGTTTAACAAATGAAAAATAAAAAAAGCAATGAAATATTGAGTTTAATCTGAAAAGTTTGTTTAATGAAATAATTGGGATAGGCTGTGCGAGACCAATATGTAAATGGACCTATAAAAATGTGTTTTATTAAATTTTTGGACGGAAGCTCTTTTAAATTTTAATTATTATTCTCAAAATAAAGTCAATCCACGTATTTTAAATTTCGATATAATGATCAGTAAAGTGGAACGGTTAAACAACAGAACACTATTTAAGTTTTAACTTCTAAGCCGTAAGTCAAATTTCAATAAGATTTTTGTCATTTTTTGTATAATACATTATAAAATATACATTTAAAAAAAAATTCGAATGTCAACCAATTCTACGAAGATTCAATAATGTCTAACAATAATGACTTAAAAAACGAAAATTAAAATTTTTAAAGAAAGTTATACAAATGATTAGCTTGTTTGTTACAAGAAATAGCATGCTTCAATAGAATTGGTTTTACGATGTGTTGTTTTCAGAAAAAAAAAACCTGTCAAGTGTGAGTCTATTTTTTTTCTATGAAATATCTATAATTTTTCACTTTTCAGATTTTTGTTGTAAATTCTCACCTTAATACCAAATTTCACAGCTGTAGGCCCACGGCAAGTACTATATAGCTTTTTATTACGCGCCAACTCTCAAATAAAATGCACTAAAACGATTTAAAAATACTAGTATTTTTTGATTACGCCGCCTTAGAAGTTTGATTGTTAACATCTAAATATTTAATATCAATTCAAAATAAATGGTCTTGACCGACGAACAAGAAAGTGATCCTATAAAAGTTTCGTTTTTGCCCTAATAATGTTCAAATTGATATATAGCATGAAAACGTGCAATTAAAACTTGAACTAAGCTTGTACCGGCAATAACTACGCTTGTTCAATGTTCGCAGTACGAACTGTGACACTCGTAGACCAAGTATAACTTACAACACTTGTTACAACTTCGTAGAGCCGTAGTGCTGACTGTGTTGAGTGTTGTTGTGACCTTATAACTCAAATTCAAAGAGGGTATTTTCAATGTGTTAAAGGTAAGGAAAGTAGGTAAGTACTTTCATGCTTAATACGGAATTAGGAAATTATACATGTACTTTTTTTAGCTTTACTCTGTATTTCGCTCTTAGCAGGGTAGGCAGAGGAAATCTGGGAACCTAGTAAGTATGTTAAGACACTTCCGTTCCCTATTTTCTTTGCGTGTTGAGTGGAGAAAGAAATTAAAGTATTCAAAATGCCGATATAATTATGTACTTAGTTCGATTTAATTTTCTGTAGCTTGATTAGCAAATATATTATAAAAACTTTATATATTGTAACGTATATTTTTAATAATATAAAGATAAGAACGATTTTAAAATAGAGCTGTTCACGTATCTTTTTTTTGAGATTTTTTTTTAACCTTGAAAATCTTATAGTTTTCTAATGTCTAAAACAAATTAATAATCTATAAGTCATTTAAGATTTTAGACAATCAACACAAATTAAACAGTATAAAAAACTTAAGATTAAAATTCAACCTTTTACTAGTTTTCTTAACCTTTCACAAAAAAAAACTAGTTCTTAGACGGTCTTGAACTAAAAATAGAGGGGTTCGATTGCAATAAGTCCAGACCAAATAAAAACTTGACGATCGTTAAGTTGAAACGTAATGGAAGTCTTAGAAAAAAGCAATTTATATAAATGACATTCGTATAGTACATGTATCGTATGTCGTATAACAGTATTATAATATATCTTTTTACATTTTCAAAATATATTTACATATTTTAAAAATTACAAAAATGAATTCTTTAATGGAATGTTTAATAACCTATCTAATAAATTGGTTGTAACCTATCTCTTGCTTCCTTTAGTTGTATAACTTATATAAGCAAAGAATAAGTTAAATAATATTTTATAAAATACCAAAGTTGAAGCTGTCATGGCGCACAAGGGTGTGACTGTAACGAGACGGTTGTGGGTTCGATCCCCACTCGAGGAAGTGAAATATTTACGTTTATATTTCCATTTCTTCACTTTGGTGCTAAGGCCAAGTGCGACGTTGAGTTCTGCCACTCAATAGGCAATGCCTGCAGATTTCGACAGAAAGTGGGGTACGGAGTGTCTTAACACAAGGTTCCCTCTGCCTACCCTGCTGTGTGCGGGATACAGCGTGAAGCTAATTTAATTTAATATAATTTTTTACCAAGATTATAAAGATTGCTGGTAACATATATATTAGATA
>JAEBDU010003138.1:0-17532 GCA_016802625.1 Heliconius numata | reverse complement strand
CCGGCCCTGAGCATATAAATAAGTATATTAGTTACGTTGGCCATTTATTTATTTATGTACCACACAAGAAAGAAAGTACAGAAAACTTATAACAATAGAAAAAATGTGTACAATGGATAACTTATCTCTAATAGAGATCTCTACCAGAAACCCTTGAATGTAGGAGATGTTAAAAGAAATGATTCGGGTGCGGTATTTTAATATTATGTTAATAATAATAATAATAAACCCGCAGGGCAGCTTGTGGCGAGCTGTTGGGGAGTGGCGACCCCACGGACCTGAGACCTCCGGAGGGGAATTGTAATCTATCCCCCGCCTCTGGCTTGCCTTTATTGGCCGGCAGAGTGGAGCGCAAGAGCTATATGCTCGAAAGGGTGGAAGTGCTCAATCTGCGTAATAGCGGGGAAACCCGCTCACGAGTTCCTCGTGATGGTGAAACCGGTGCACACCTCTCTACACCCTTAGCCGACCACGCCGATGTTGCGCCCAAGGCACTACGCCGCTTTGTGGGGGCCCATCTAGTGGAAGGCGAGTCACCGTCCGCCAACCATTCAATTTGAGACTATTGTAAAGGCGGACGTCCGTTAGTCTCATTCAATAGCCCAGTAGCCAGTCCATCCAAATTCCATTCCATAGCCTTAGTTTAGATTCCCACATTTTCCCATAGTTCCTACGCATTAACCGGCGGCCATCTCTGGGCAATTACCTGTGGTTACCCAGAGATGGATCCCGGCTGATGCGTCACAGTAAAATATTTGAATATTCTCTAAGGGGCCTCTACGTGTTGGACCTGTGTCCCCACGCAAGCCTTCCAAAGGACCGGGTTCTTTTGAACCCGTGAATCTTTAAAGAGAAACATAATAATAATAAACCTACATACAAATATTAATACACTATATTATAATATATATATCTATATATATAAAATCGAAAGGTCACTCACTCATCACGAAATCTCAGAAACTACAAATGCTAGGAATCTCAAATTTTGCATAGGAGTTACTTATAGGACGTAGGTGCTCGCTAAGACGGGAATTTGCAATATTCGACTTCTAAGGGGTTGTTTTTGGGGTCGAAAGTTTGTATGAAACTTCGTTACTACAAATGCTAGGAGTCTCAAATTTTGCATAGACGTCACTAGGACGTAGTCACATAGTTCACGCGGGTGAAACCGCGAGCG
This sequence comes from Heliconius numata, assembly GCA_016802625.1. NCBI lineage: Eukaryota > Metazoa > Arthropoda > Insecta > Lepidoptera > Nymphalidae > Heliconius > Heliconius numata. The sequence goes on along the minus strand of JAEBDU010003138.1, from coordinate 16,352 downwards.
GGCCGCTAGTATATATATATATATATATATAATGTAGATCAAAAGTGTCTTTTACTGTTTTTCATTTTAATAAGTACTTTAGAAGTTGTTACAATATCAAAAATCCTTGCTGCGAAACGGCTCGCCACTCGCCATGCGTCCGCCGCGCCCGCCTGCCTTACACGCATCGGTGGTTCAGTGGTAGAATGCTCGCCTGCCACGCGGGCGGCCCGGGTTCCTGGCCTGCCTCTATAGCAACGAAGATTTAGATGCGTTTGCACGTATTAGATAATTGGAGTTGGATGTATTATTTCAGCGATATATTTGGTTTCATATTTTTTGTAGTAGTTATTAGTAGGTAGGCTTTTGTTTATAATTTCTTCCGTTTAAAAATAGTCATTTAACTATCTAAAAATATTCATTTAAATATATTTTAATAAGTACATACTTGAAAAGATTAGTAGCACAGATTTAAAATTACGGTACCTACTAAAAAATCCTTGCTGTGTAAAACAATTGGAAAATCCTTATTGAAACTACGAAAATGCGGGTTGCATTAGGGTTTAATTAATTTTCACATTATCTTAAGTGCTTTTTAACATACATTATATGAATAATCCAGTATTAAAAGCGGGAGAAGCCGCAAGAGGGTCGCTAGTCATTTTTAATCGCTTGATGAAGGTTATAAAGAAGTATTCATAATGAAGAATAAATAATGACTAAATTTAAATTCTAGCTCAGCGTATTGTCTTTTAAAAACAAAAAATACATGTGAAAGAATTATTTTGATCTTTTTTTGTCTTAAACTAAATGTGTCGAAGACCGAGTACATGGCCTGCGGCACCCCAGACTCGAGCACTGTTGGAAAAGTTCAAGTACCTTGGATCCGTTTGGAGGCATCGATCAAGATGTCTATGGCCGGATAGGCGCTACCTGGGCCAAATGGCAGGAGGTTACTGGTGTGGTCTGCGACCGCAGAATACCACCCAAGCCAAGGGGCTGATATACAAGAGTATCATCCGACTCTTTCTCCGGTTCTCTCATACGGCAGCGAATGTTGCCGTACGTAGCGAACTATCTCGGCACGCTCAGGAGTTTCACGTCACGGAAATGAAGATGCTGAGGTGAATATGCGCGCGTAATGCGGTCTGATTGCATACGTAACACATTCATTCGAGGTAGTCTTGGGGTCCGTGTCGTAGCGGATAAGCTCCAAGAGCGTGGCCTGAGATGGTATGGCCACGTCGCGCGCCGGCCTAGGAACTATGTCGAATGTAAGTGCCTTGGTATGTCTGTCCCTAGAGTTAGACCTCCGGACGCCCAAGGAAGCGCTGGATGGATGTCGTGATGCAGGACATGAGAGCCAATGGTCTAACCACCCAGGACGTTATAGGTCGTGGAAAGTGGAGTAGGTTAAGCAGGAAGGCAGAACCTGGCAACATACGCCGGGATTAACGCCAGGAGACAGAAGACTTCGTTGCAGGTGTTGAAGACTCGTCACTTTAATGATCTAGCCACAATATAAATGCGATGGTATGTTTACAATCACCTCTGCTGGCGGCACAATCTTCGCAGGTTACGTTTAAAACTTCTTAGTTCTTTTCATTGCATTTTAAACTGCAATAATATGGTTTAATATGTGCGCGGTGCTCTGCTGTAATCTACATTTGGCAATACACACATCTACTCTTTTACGTACGTACGTACTTATACGTACGCAATTGCATCATCACCATAACTCTTGCCTCTCTCTCTCTCTCTTATCTAAAATAAGCACAATAAAAATATTGATACTTTTAACGCTATTTGCGTTAAAAGTATCAAACAATATGAAACTAGTTAGGTAACATAATACACCAATCCCCCGATTTACACGGTACTTTTTTTACACGTTTTCGCTTTTACACGGTTTTCCAAATAAGTTTTTTTATCTACGGAAAATTGTACTTAAGTGAAAGTTTCACAGTTTCAGAAAGATTTAATTTTCCATATTCGTAAATTACAAGAGTGCATAATTTAGATTATTATAAATTAACGGCTGTGATTAAAGTAAAATTCAGAGGCAAAAAATGCGGGAAATTTTTGACGGAAAAATGTTTTTTTCTTCTGTTTAATGTATTCTAATTAAATAATCGCCGCGGGCGACTGGCGAGTGCTGTCTAGTGACGTCACAAAGTTATTGTTTACTTTAGAGACACTCCGTGATGAGTAGAGTCATCAACGTCCTAATTTGTTGTCTAACGATAATATTTAAAATATAAGCGGATTGTTAGCATCCAATAATAATATGAATGAACGAGATTTATGAAGATGAGAATAAAATATTATATACTTTATTTGGAGACGTTTCACCAGAGCGTTGAACTCTGTTGGCGCGGAGGGACAAGTAGGTTCCCGAGCTTGATTCTTGCAAATGATTTCGAAAGCCAAAAAATGTTTCTTTATAAGGACAAGCGACCGGTCATCGCACCTTAAAAGGCAGGACACGACACTGAGTCATCTCGTATTGTAATTAATTCTGACACGAAACACTCTGTACGTATTTTATTTGACTCTCTTTTATTTGATCTCGTACTTTGCATATTTTTATAGTCCTTAATGTTAATGACTGCAGCCGCCGTGGACCGTGGACCAGTGTAGGTATGTCTGTCGTAAATATATTTCCTTGACAAATGCGTGACGTAGCTTATATACATATGCTTAACACAAGTCGAACCGAGTCCTTCGGGCTTCGATGACTGTGTCAAATGTCATACACAAGCCTTGCTCTTGCTATGAATTCATTTTGCATGTTACAAGTGTGTAATACCTGTACCTATGTAATACGAGTATATGTAATCTAAGTTTGTCACTATTACACTACTACACTACAACAATGCTAACATAGCTTATTACACTGTTCAACAATATTTACAGGATGAATGAATTGAATATCATGAAAAGAGCAACTGTTGAGTTTCTTGCAGGCTCTTCTCAGCAGAACTGCCTTCCGAACCGGTGCGGTGGTAGCTTTTTGTTTATATGTTCATTCGACGATTCAAAAGTGCTTGTAATAGTAATTTAAATAAAAAATATTTTAAATTTGAATTGCAGCATAAACGATGCATAAATGTTCGTATCTTTTGTGCTGCGTGAGACCGAGACGGTAGACCTGAACACCTGAAATAATTATATTAATTTCAGCTTGATACTACGCGATCTTCACATAGACGTTCCTTTTGTTCGTTTCGCGGCACGGAACCACAGAGCTAAGTGTTGTTCGTTCCTCGAGTGCTTCGTCAGTGTACTTGTTCAACATTCAAAACTTAATTAATTCATGTAATAAAAAATAATGATAATTAAAATAAGTCGACTTAATTTATGTACAATTATAATTATGTAATTTAGATGCATCTTTACTAAAGAAATTTAATTATCAATTTAGTTGAATAATAAAATATTTATGAATTGGACATTACAAGCTTTTTTTTAAGATTATTATAAACATCGTTCCGTGCATTGTATTTGTTATATTGTAATAATATAATGAAGTTGTCATTGACGCCAAGTGTCCATATACAGCGTACTGGTACTGGCTGCTCGTGCCGGACACACGCAGACATATTTGGGCAAACAAAAGGCAATTAACGTTACTTCTGCTTAAGATTTAACATTTTAAACGGCGGCGGCGGCGGCGGTGGCGGCAGCGGTCGTGGTGGCAGCCTGCCAGCCAGCACCACCGCTAGTGCGGAGTGTGGAGTGTGCATACTACATACTACATACTTATACAGTTTTCTAATACATTTTTATGAATTGATCCTTATCAAAACATGTAGTTTACGTTATCGAATTATTTATTTTTTCCAAATTATTTTTGTATTGTAATATGTTTCTTATTATATATAGGCCCTATATATAATAAATCCTTATTAGGTAAATTGGAATATCTAAAAATGGTTCCTAATTATCTTTGTACATCTTATACGTTTGGGGCGTTCTGCATTGCGTCGTGCTGCAGGGGCTGCAGAGGCTGCAGGGCGACTGCAGCGACAAGTCTGCGCTCGGGAAAATTATTTCTTAAAGATTTGTTCTTGAGCTTCGCCCTTCAACATGCATTGTTTCAAAAATTAGGACGAAAGTGGGGAACGGATATTCTTAACAAGTTAGGGTTTAACTGACGCGAGAAGAGCCTACAGCTCCCACACCATCAGTTCAAACTTCAATATTCATGTGCATAGAGGTAGGTATATTATAAAAGTAACAAGGCCCACTTGAAAATACATGAATGCGTATTTTCCTCTTATTTTTCTAGCATTAAGTAAGTGAATTTTAATTTTTATTAAGTCTCTATTCGGTCTAGTGATTTACAAAGCTTGTTTAGGAACCGTGTCCAGTAGCCAGTAATAACTCTGACGAGGAAATGAAGGTGCACGTGGCGATAGAGTAACAGGTAAACACCTTTAACCCACAACAACACATTGATGTGGTCATAAACAAACAAGCTAAACATCAAGATCGATGAATCAATGAAGTACGCACACTGTGATCACTTTCTCACGACCGTCGCGCGTCGCTCTAATGTCGTTAGTTCGTATTTGCTTCTAATTGGATAATAGCGGAGATTCAACTGGAACGAGAGTTTGTATAATTGATATGGGAACGAGGATACACCGTAGTAACCGAGCAAACCGAGAAACATACGCTTCTTACAATGCCTTTCATTAAAATATCAATAAAAATATAATCTTATACAATTTGCTTTATTTGTGCATATTTGAGTTTGAACTTATAATTAATTGTTTTGAAGTCGGTTTAATTTTCTTAAAATAACATTTATTTTAGTTTTAATTTAAAATTATTATTTTTAATATATATATAAACTAGCGGCCCGTCCGCGGCTTCGCCTGCGTGAACTACGTTATTATTAATTTCAGTCTCCATGAGTACCTACGTTCTATAAGTGACGTCCATGTAAAATTTGAGACTCCTAGCATTTGTAGTAACGAAGTTTCATACAAACTTTCAACCCCAAAAACAACCCCTTAGAAGTCGAATATTGCAAATTCCCGTCTTAGCGAGCACCTACGTCCTAAAAGTAACTCCTATACAAAATTTGAGATTGTAGTTTCTGAGATTTCGTGATGAGTGAGTGACCTTTCGATTTTATATATATAGAAGATATGTATATTTAAAAAAAGAGTTTTAAGAATTGGTATTCCTGTTCATCATCATTAGCCTGTTCTTGTCCACTGCTGAATGTAGGCTAAAACATACTCAAAATAAGTTAATTAATTTAAATATAAGAAATAATTAATATATAAAAATACGACGGTTCTTAAAACTACTTTCAAATTTTAAAAGAAACAGAAATGCAAATTCCTTAATATCACTTTAATAAACCAATACATCGTTTTAATTTTTTTTATTTTTGAAGTCGTTTAAAAATTAAACTTATTGATATTATTTTTAAAATGTTCATCTGCGTTAATAGTGATATCTACATTGTTGTTTATTAATCTTTGCGCAATAAGCAAGTTAATATGAGTTAGGTACGAGTATGAGAAAGATACTAAGGGGAGGTTATGCAGCTAGTGTTCAAGTTCAGTATGGCTGAAAGTGAATGCAGATGGGCAAGTAGTTCATATTTTCGATATTTTCAATTGCAAAAATATTTCTTTCGCTTGATGGTGAAAAGACATGTAAGGTAAGGATTTTCTATTTGAACTAATTTTAAATCTAAAATAGGTTTATTATATGATACAACTAACGCTAAAAGCGCATTCTAACCTATAAACATTTGTCATAACGATTAAAATTAAATTCATATATCTATCGGGTAAGATGACATACAAAACGTGAGTATAAGATGGCATACTATGTCATCTTACCCTTATAAATAGAATCGATGTATTTTTTTTGCTTTACTTACAAAATGCCTGGCAACTACAAAAAAAATGGCGAAAAAATTGGTCACAAAAAGACATGAATAAGGCTGCTAGAGCAAGGGCATTCAATAAGCCTCAAGAGACGAAGCTTATTTCCCTTTTGGAAAAGGAAGTGATTGATAACGGAATCCAGCCTTATAGAATTTGCAACATGTATGAATCTGGACTTAATACTGTTTAAAAGCCCCCCAGCGAAGAAGAAACTATTTATTTGTAAACTATGCTCGTAAAATAATGATGATATTTTTATACCACATACGTTTAAAGTGTGATGACATACTATGTCATCTTACCCTGTAGATATGTCGTCTTACACTGGTCGACCTAAGTGCGATTTATGTTTGTTTTTAATTTAATGTTACTTTGATTGTTCCGAAACTAAAATAATTTCGTTGGTTATGTTATATATAATATAATAGTATACGCAATGTGCTCATCTTAAGCACAACTCCCCACGTACGAGTATATACTTAACCTGTAAACATCAGCTTAACTGAATGTTACTAGATAGATAGATATACAACTAGCCTTCTAATAATCATAGTCACTATAATATTTAAAAGAATATTTCTAACTCCAAATCATTGAGGAACTTTTTAATTTTTACGTGACGACAAATTCCAGAATTTCCTGCCTTCAATGGTAAGTAAAATCTTTCAAATAAAAAAACATTGTTTAAAATCAATTCACAAATGGCGGGGAAATGGAGGGACAGTAGTTAACGAATACCTACATATATTTAGAAGCACATCACTCCCGCTCTTTTTGATAAAGTAATAAGTAATAGTGTATTTCTTAATTAAATCAATTACAGTATATCTACTTCATTTCACAAATAATTACACAGACATTATATATATAGATGTACACAGAAACTGGCTTATTAGATTTCACTTTCATATCGCGAAGCCGAATTTTTCTGTTTATGATTTTCAATTTTTTTTTATCAGGTTGACGCTGTGTCCCGCACACAGTAGGGTAGGCAGAGGCAACCTAGTGTTAAGACACTCCGTTCCCCATTTTACCATGCATTGCTCACCACGACTGGCCTCTACTGCGCCTCGATATATGCTCTCCTTGTTCCTGTATAAAATAGGCCGAGTGAATAAAATACCTACACGTGACCGATTACAAAAATGCTCATCCAATTTATTCGATTATATTTTTATGTTTTATTTATAACTAGCGGCCTGCCAGCGGCTTCGCCCGCTTGAACTACATGATTATTCATTTAATAAACAGAATTGACTGACAGTCATATGTGTTGATGTCAATGTCAATGATGTCAATTTAATTTACGTATTTTCGTTCAGAAACAACCTTAAATGTAATTTGGGTAAGGACTTGTAATATACTTTGTAAAATAACTGTAATGATTGCATATTACAAAAAATACCCAAATCGAATCGAATAATCCAATATCGAAATCGAATTCAAAATAATTAAATGAATCGAATATCGAATTGAAAAAATTTAATTAAGAACCTCCTCCTTGTTTTGAAAGTTGGTTAAAAATACTGATTTATTATAAGTATAAGTATAGAAATGGATTGCATTATATTTGCAGGCAAACTCATGCCTTGAGTTTATTCAAATGTTAATTACTTTTTTTAATGAACCAATTTTGATGAAACAAACTTTAGATGTTGAGTTAAAACAAAGCAATTGGTGAAAGTTTGAAGTAAATCGATTCAATACTTTCGAAGATTAGCATGATCATACATAGAGACAGACAGACAGACAAGAAATTAAAAAAAAAAAGCTTTTACTTTGCTTTTGGTTTCTATTATTGTTTTTAAGTATCCCTCTATCCATTTCAGTCAAAAATATTAAATGTACAGACAAAAACAAAATATTTTTACTGTTTTATTATATAAATAGATATAGATTAGGTATTACAACTGTACCTATCTATTGACCTCTATTACTGGTACTCGTAGGACACGAGCACAGCGATGTGAGTCACTACGGCGAGGCGAGTCGAGCGCAAGTAATAAGTCAATCAATCATTAGATAACGACTTGTACTTGTATAAAATCATCAATATCTCGCGACCCGTTTATGGTCATTGCCCATATAAGGTAGCGCCGCGACCGACGCCTGACGCCCGGCGCCCGCCCTGAAGCTGACTCACGTGCTTTTTAATATTTCTTATCAATATTTATTAATTTATAAACAGATTAAAATAAAACACACTAAATGTTAAGGTGAGTTTGATACAATAGAATAGTGACAATTGCAAAGAAATCGTTTAAGCTGAGACTAACTGCGTAACTGCGTGAACAGACGCACAGACAAACACATAAAAGCATCACACTTTTTCTTATAGTTCTTCAACGTGCAGATACCGACCGGCAATCTTTGGGAGGTACTCTGCTGACCAGGGTGGGCGGAGAGAACCTTCCCGGATTCCAGACATTACGTGTAGAGTGCCAGAATTAAAGGTTTTTATTTGTCAAATCAATTATTGAAATATAAACTCAAACATATGAGTAAATAATAATAGCTGTGACAGGTAAATATGTACTTCTTGTGGGAATCGAACTTACAACCTATCGGGTTTACAGACACGCTTGTGCCAATGTGCCAATACTGACAACAATACATATATAAATCAGTTTCACGCTGTATCTCGCACACAGTAGGGTAGGCAACTTGCAACAGGATCGTGCCTGTAAAATGCATGGACTATATGAGCCTCGCCCACGTGCTTGAATCATATACTCGTACAATACGCGGCGAGGAAGCTTCCCAGAATACCTACACAGTACACACCTACTTTGTCATGTGTGGAATTATAAGTGACGAGAATTATACAAATAAAACATTTATTGACATAAATATTTGACAATTGAATAATACTAAAATATCAGTTAACCTAACAAATCAAGATTGGTATTCCGTATGTAGCTACGACCGATGTAAACTGTAAAGACTGCTTCATTCAAACAAGTGGTCTAGTATTTTTGGCTATTTTCTTTCATTTTCTGCATTAATGTGAAATATGCAAAAAAAATAATACTTTTATTAATTTGATAGTTTCGTTGAAATGATTTTTAAACGGCTTTTTAAAAGCTTTTCTTTAACTTGCAATGTATGTAAGTATGTGTGTTCGGGTGAAATCTTTGAGCTGAAATTTGGTATACACGTTTAGTTTGGATGACAATGCACGATTCACGAGTCATTCTAAATCTAATATGGCGGACCATGCAAGATGGCGGTGTTGTGATTTTTAATGTACTTCTACAATATGGGTATCAAATGAAAGGGCTTGCCAAGAATAATTATAATAAAAATAATGTGACATCACTCTAAATCTAATACATATATTATAGCACTATTGAAGTTTTGTGGGCTTTCATGTAGTAAAAGGGTTCGCTGAGAATAACAATGCAGATTTGAGGCCTGTAACATCGATTGATTAACTTTGACTTGTGTCATTTGGCGAAAAGGGCGTCATCAGCCAATGCTGGTGCTGATCATAAAAGCTTGTCGCGTTAATCAATATTTAATTAAATTGAATCTTAAATTTTTTTTACTTTTATTTACACAAGCGCGACAAGCTTTTATGATCATATAAATTTTGTATATGAGGTTATGAGTTTATAGTCAATATTTAAAAAAAAATCCTTTTTAGAGTGTTTAAATAATATTTTTTTGCTTTTAATTTATTACAATCAACATTAACAACTTTCTATACAATAAATAATAACTACTAGGTAGTAGATACCTATTATAATTAAATTTTTAACTCATATTAATAGTTCGTGTTTATTAAAGTAAAAAGATCTTCAGTCGGGTTGGAATATCTTCCAGGTTCCACGTAACGACGTATGTACAAGTGGTAGTGGCAATGACGTCCACTCTTGACTTACATTACTCAATGTACATTTAACCTATTCTCGTAGATATGACGATGTCAGCTCTCAGGTCCGAGGTCTGCCTTTCCCAATCTCACGTTCACAACTCCTAATACGTCGTCGTCGGGTGGACGAGCACAGTGCGCGCTAGTTTGAACTCTATTATCTGTGCCGTAAGGCGACACAGCTCGTCGCACAGCTTCCCACAGCCCGCTAAAAGCTCACGATCATACAGTATATTGTATTTCATTATAAAAGATGTCAAAACTAGGCCACGAGCACAGGCAGTGTCGTACGTCTGTACGAAATCAACTAAACGAAACTTCAATGATTGCTGTTAGGCACTAGTTCGCTCTCCTAGTACTAGTACAGGCGATGGGAATGTGACCAGTGACAGTAAGCGCAACGGTTGTGGACTCGATTCCCACTCGCGGAAATGAAATATTTCATATTTTAATTTCCTCCCTCTGGCGACGAGGTAAACAGGATCCGGTGGAAAGTGGGGAATGGTAGTGTATTAATGTGAACAGAGTGTCTTAATTATAGGTTCCCAGGTTACGTCTGCTTACTGTGAGACTGTGATATAGCGTGGCGTGAATACAACTACATGTCGAAGTGACTCACAGATTTTCTAAATAAATATAAAGCGAGGCATTAGACGTCACGAGGCAAGGCTGTGCATTTTCGGTCATTAACTGTTTATAGTGCGGAATGCCGTTCTCGCCGCGGCCTGAGGTGCGTGCGGGTACGGTGCCCGACCGGGGGGGAGGGACGAGGGGGCAGGGGCCTATGTAGGTGAGGGTTGCGATATTTTTCTCACACTACAACCTAGAATGCAGAAAATGTTAGGCGCCTGCCCGCTGTCAAGTAGAGCTGCGTTCATACAAAGTAAACTGCAAGTCTAAGACGTCTGGTCTTTCAGACTACTGTTGCTGATTCTTTCTCCATCACAAACAATACTATGATGAATATAACGAATTTATCTCATAATAAAGTTACGTTTATTATTTATATTATATATATAAAGTTATGTTTATTATTTAATTTGTGGAGAAAAACTGTTTTAAAAACCTGGCACTCCACTATTGTGCGGTTTCGTAGGAACTTCCCTCCGCTCGCCACGGAACTGTGGAATGGCCTAATTGCGGCAGTGTTTCCACGTGATATGGTATGACATGGGTACCTTCAAAAAACGCGTCTGTCTCCACTTTAAATGCCGGCAACGCGCCTGTACCTGCTCGTCTTTTAGATCGTGGGCGGCGGTGATCACTTGAACGCTCTTTGCCTTGTCTTTTCCATAACAAAAATAAAAATAAATGGACAAAATGAGGCACTGGTTTCCGTTTAAATTATGTGCAATATAAACAAGTATTAAAAGATATTGGAACTAAGCTACGAAGGTTTTCTGTATCTCGATTGCGTCACTACCGATGGTCTTGCATATACCAAATGGAATTTTGTGAACACACCCCTAGTTAGCAATGAAATATATAAAAAATAAATAATTTCATGGTTATACCCAAATATACGTAATAGATCTGTTCAGGATTCCATCTGAGGCCGCTTGTTTTATTCTCTAATTAGATTAACTGCGCGTACCTTAGGGCCATTGAAGGCGCTTGATGAGCTGATTGATTGAAAACGTTCCCACGTAAGAAGGCAAGTTCGGCCATGAGGCCGTCAAGGAACAGCGTTGCAGGTGTGACAGTATTAGCGACGGTGATGACCTCGATTCCTAATCGGGGGAGTGAGTTATATTTATTTTATCATTCAAGAAGCAATATTTTTAAATTAAATGCATAGGTACCTAGTGAAAAACGGATGTTAGATCTCTCTGATTATCCTCCTATAGGTATGTACTTACGACGCGAAGGTACGTCACGCTAATTAAAGAAATTAAAACAAATACTATTTTGAAGTGTCTATAACATTCCTATTAATTAGATTTTTTGCGTTAGAAAAACATGTATGGATAGTGAAGCACTAGAGGCATATTTGGCGCCTAGGTCCTAGGTACACACTGGTGGAGGCGTGGGGGGCCTGTACTCGTATGGTTCTCATTGGCTTGTAAGTAGAGGGCCATAAAAAGCAAGTTTCAAGAGAACAAGGTTGTGCACTACCATAAGTCGTGATTCGTGACCAGTAATTATACCGATGTCAGAGTCACTTAACGGCATTTAGGCGCTTCCATGCTTTGGGAAGGGACACCACGCATTATTGGAATACACAAATATTCACATTTAATATGTAGAATCAATAAAATATATTTTTAATTTTGTTTAATAATATATAATTTATCTTTATATGTAAAAAACAGGAAAAATATTTTGTCGCAATATTCGACCCCTAAGGAATTGTTATTGGGGTTGATAATTTTTATGAATCTTTATTACTACACGTGTTAGGAGTCTCGAAGTTTGCATTGGCGTTGTTTATATGCTCCGTAAGACGGATATTTGCGATATTCGACCACTAAGGGGTAGATTTTGGGGTTGATAATGAATATCAAATTTCGTTATTCTAAGTAATAGTAGCCTCAAACTGTGCATGGGCTAAGGAGGGTATTTGCGGTATTTGACCACTAAGGGGTTGTTTTGCGGTTGATAGTATGTATGAAACTACAAGTGCTAGCAGTTTACAATTGCGCATGTGTGTTAAAATGGAATTTTACTAATTTCGACCTGTAAGAATGTAACTTTGGGGTAAATAGTGTATGTGAAACTTCGTTACTACAAGTAACGGAGGCCGACGTGGCGTTTTGGGAATATTATTTATTAATACGTTTTTTCCCTCTGGCACCAAGACAAAAGCCCAGCGTTGAGTTCCGCCATTCAACACGTAATGCGAAACATTCAGCGGAGAGTGGGGAACGGAGCGTGTTAACACTATGTTCCCTCTGCCTATCCTCTGTGTGCGGGATACAGCGTGAAGCATATTTATGATGCTCTATAACAAAAAACCACGTAAAAATTATAAGGGCTCTTATCATTTTATGTGAATTTTCCTAGCAGGGTTCTATTTGGAACAAATACTTATCTAAGCCAGTTGTTTAATCTTTAAGTCTTTCTACGCAATTGTAAAGGCTTGAATAATTCAAATTAGTACTTATATTCTTTTTTAACATATGGTGAAAATAAAAGTTAATAATTTATTACTATTTTGCAAAACGCTCTAAAAAAAGACGTTCATATATGTATTTACACAAAAATATTGAACCTATATCTTAAGTAATAATGTAGGTCGCAATTTTTTAAACCATTAAAAATTATACGCTTATAAGAATTATGCTAATATGGTACCAAAATTAAGTAATTCAGTATATTTAATGAATAATCGTGTTGTTCAAGCGGGCGAAGCCGCTGGCGGTTGCTGGTATAAATATATAACAGTGTCTTTTGTCTGTCTGTCCACTCAACTGTTAAAAGCGGTTCACAAAAACTACTGGGCGGTGTTTAATAATTTTATTAGAGCCCCTCGGTAGCACATCCGAATATTTAATGAGCATGAAGCTCGGGCAGCGCGTCCTATCACCAACAAAACTAGCGCCTTAGGAAAAAGAATAGTGTTATCGTCTATCTTCTTCTTCTATATATATAAAAGGACTTGTCCTCAATGACTCAGGTAAGACGCGCGCACAGCCGTAACCGCTGTGCGTAGAAACGTTAAATTTGGACAGATGTTTACTTGCGTAATCTAGACATCCACTAAGAAGGGATTTTGAATAATTCTAACCCTAAAGGGGTGAAATAAGGGTTGAAAGTTTGTATGGAAAAAATAATAAATTGGTACAATAATTTTATACAATTTGAAATTTAGATTTTTAAAAGTATTTAATTAAACACGTGTTTCATCGTTTTCTAGAATTATCCCCCTAAGGGTGCAAATAAGGGGTTGAAAGTTTGTATAGATTTTGTTTAAATCGGCACCAATTTTTATAAAATTTGAAATTTAGACTCTTAAAAATATTTAATTGAACATATGTTTTATGGTTTTCTAGAATGCACCCCTTAATGGTGCAAATAAGGGGTTGAAAGTTTGTATGGAAAAATCTTTAAATCGCCATCGATTTTTATTATGTAAAATTTAATTTAGACTCTTAAAAATATTTCATTGAACACATGATCCGTAGTTTATTAGAATTCACTCCTAAATAAGCAAGCGAAGCTGCACGCGTCCGCTAGCTATACATATTTGTGTTCACTGCCGAATTGACATAATACATCGTTGGGTTCTGCCATTCAATCAATCAAACGTGTATTGAGAGAGAGTTTGCACCGCAACATACAGTTGGTCAATGAGACATGCATTTTGCACTGAAGCAGCCTGCTCGAAGAAATGTACTAAACATAATTCAAGTCGGTGCGTTATTACTACTTAATGCTTGGAATCCAGTGAGCGGCCTTGCGGGCGGCGGGCGGCGGGCGGAGAGCGGAGGTGTTCCTCCTACGAGATTTCGCACTTTAAATTGTCGGCGCCGCGATAAGAAACTCCCCTCACCCGCGAGAGACTAAAGGTTATTTAAGTACGTACGTACTTACTTACTATTTAAAGCTTTTGTGGAATAAAATCGTTTACCTGTTTTTGTTAGTTATTGTCCGCAACTTCATTTGCAGAGACTTTATGACGTAAAACGTAAAATTTTGGGAAACCCTCTCTCCCCGCTCCGTGCTCCCCTATACTCCCCAAGGAACCTGTGTGTGAGAGAAGGGCTATGCGTTGTATGTATAGATTTGAATTGTTGTACTATTTTAGTTGTGACAGATTTATTATTATATTTTATTTTCCAATAATAAAATGATCACATTTTCCTCTTGTCTGTTTCGGATAAAGAATAAAAAACCGGTCAAGTGCGAGACAGACTCGTCCACCGAGGGTTCCGTATCAATTTCAGGATTATAGGTCGACGATAGGTTCCTACCATACCTCCACGCGATTTGGAGATAAATTCAAACATTCCTGTCACATAATAACAAACACTCTGGGTGCAATTGACCTGAACCTACTCGTTCAAGGATAAATATTTTAATTAACATAAATATTCAGATCTACCTTGTTTAGTGTTCGAAATGTGAAACAAATAATTTACAAGTACATATTACGACAACAGATAAGTATATATTTTTTAAATTCGTCGAATTACTTCTGTTGTTTTATTTTTTACTTAGACAAACTTTAGAATAAATGTAATATTAAACTTACTTATTTTGTATAAAGATATATAATTTAAATAACATAATAAAGATGCAGTGGGTTCGATTCCCACTTGAGGATATGAATTATTATTCATTAAAAATAAAATATCAGCTTCACGCTGTATCCCGCACACAGCAAGGTAGGCAGAGGGAACCTAGTGTTAAAATACTCCGTTCCCCACTTTCTGCCGAATTGTGGAGGCATTGCGTGTTGAGTGGCGGAACTCAACGCCGCGCCTTGCCTCGACACCAGAGCGAAGCAATGGAAATATAAACGTAAATAAATATTTCACTGTCTCGAGTGGGGATCGAACTCACAACCGTCTTGTAAAGTCACACCATTGTATAAGTGCTGAAGTATACATATTACGGCTCCTTCAATTAGGTACTTACAATTGTAAAAGAAACAGAAATGCATCATCAACACATGATGACTGCAACAAATAAATATATTATTAGTAAATTATATGAAACACATTGAAGTGCGTGCAAAAAAAGTTCGAGAGTTTTCTTCAATTTCCATGGAATTTAATTATCAAATCCAGACTTGATGGTAATGAGACTGACAATACGAGATAGTGTTTCAACTTTCAACATATAAAGCAGTTGTGGCTATTTATTCTACATTCTATTTATTCTAACATTGTTAATATAGAAGAAAAAAACAAATGGACCACGAGTCCATAATGATAAGATAAAATAAACATTAAAAATGTAAAGAAAAAATCGTAATTCTCATTATATTTGTACTTTGTCGTTACGAAACTTCGTAACGTAATTAAAACAATAATTTATGTGTAGTTAATTTGCGGTCATTCCACTCGAGGAGTGTCATACCTCACCGAGCTGCGTGCTGCGCTGATGCCGCGCTTAGGAGTGAAGGTCTCCATGTCATGTAGGGGGTACTCTTCAACCTTATAATATTAAAGTAGAGAAGCAAGTAGAGTAGCAAGTAACTTTAATTAGTTAAAATATAATTAATTATGTTTTCTCATTCAATCTTGTTTCTCGCCTAATTTTATATATTAGAGGAAAATAAAGTATCTAAGCTCACGACACGACGTGCGTCAACAACTCCTGATTAGCGGTAACCACTTTAAATAGCACCAGATATATTTGCGAGAATTAATTAACAACGTTAAAGGAAATTATTATTGTATTTTATTTTATTTTATTCTGAATGTTGCCTCTCGATTTTACGGTCAACAATAAAATATTAACAAAGAAGTAAATACAAAAAAAAAATGTTTATTATATAAAAAAATAATAACATTATTTTCCCGTTTCGAATACAAAAGTATCAAGATAAAAAGATACACATAATAATTTAAACGTTATCACTAGAAAGATTGTAAATTGCTTACAAAAAGCTGTCAACCTTTTCAAAAGCAATTTGG
>JAEBDU010003128.1:0-12851 GCA_016802625.1 Heliconius numata | reverse complement strand
CTGCTACTTATCCGCCCTTTATTCGACGGCCGTCGAATTACTATTGTATACTCTTTCAAGTTTTAATTAAAACGTTACGTGTTTTTGAACCTAATTCATTTACTCTCTTCTTATTGTGCCGGAGGTCTGGTTAAAACAACTTCTTTATTTCTACTTCCATAAACTTTTACAATGTGGCTTCTTTGTTTTGTTTTTTTTCTTTTTATAAAAATGAATTATTGTCATTCGTTAGGGTGTATCTAAATATGTATATGTTTACACTGACACAAATTTTGTTCAATTAAAACAATGAAATAAATTTATATTGATTTTTTATTTTAATCATATATCTACATACATGCAGCTAATGGCTCAGTCAAAATATTTAAAAAAAATGCTTCCTTGCTTAGTATTGCCGGTTTGATTTCCACCCAGTGGAATATTCGGGCTTACAATATAGTAGCGCAGCGTCTGACTGTAAAACACGATGGTTGTGAGTTCGACTCCCACTCGAGAGAAAACATCGACACTAGTTTCCCTCGGTATACTCTACTAAATGCGATATAAAGCGTAATATTAGTCGGAAATTACTTACTTATCGCCTGTATATAGGAGTACAGGCATTTTAATTAATATCATATATGACATATTTACTGGATTTATATTGCTAAAAGTAATATCAAAATTAATTAAATCAGACTCCATACTACTTATTCATGTTTCATACTTTAATAACATTTATCTTCAATTTATCATTTCTCTCACAAAGTTGCCCTTTGTAGGTGGTAGGTAAGTTCACCTTACACCAGGTGATATATTTTGAACCCTAATTTTATCCCAAGTTGAGACTACCACTTTACGTTTTACATTCATATTGAAACTAGTGACATATACAACCTCTGCTTGGTATGATTTTAATCTTTACGATTACAATTAAAATATGTTTAATTAATTTTAAGAAGATCGTTCCATTTACACAATATAAAAAAAATGTGTCTTGTTATCAGAGCGAAGAAATTTTTCATTTTCTTTTTTTAATTCTTTTTTTCCGAGTATAAAGAATAGAATTCACAACCGTAGCGTTTTATAAACAGACGCTGAACCGCTACGCCACTACGAGCTCGCTACGTATGTTGTGAGCACGAATATTCCACTGATTTCCAATCAAACCCATATTTCGAGTGAGACACCATTAGCAACATGTTGATGATTAAAATAAAAATTCTATATAAATTTTTATTATATTTCATTGTTTTAATTGAAAAAAAAAAATGCAAATCAAATATAATTAACAAAGGAGCCGCATTGTAAAAGTTTCTCGGAGTAGAAATAAAGAAGTTGTCTTAACCAGACCTCCAGCAGAATAAGAAGAGAGTAAATGAATTAGGTTCAAAAATACATAATGTTTTAATTAAAACTTGAAAAAGTACACAATAGTAATCTTGCCGCGAACGAGGGCCGTCGAATAAAGGAAGGAAGCAGTTGTTGGGTTCCTTGCTAATTCAATCTTTTTACTTTATTTTTCAAAGTAAAAAATTATGAATATTTAAATTTAAAAAACAATACAAGTTTGACAGTTAAATATAATTTAAACAATGCGAAAATGCTGATATTTCTTTTTTATATTAAGCTCCGGACCCGCCGTGAGTAAGGAAAAGTGATGGAGAACTATTTGTCATAGTGTCAGCCTCTATACTTATATTATGCCAACAAGTTGCCGTGAAATTACTTGATAAAGGTTTTTTTTTCTTGAAAATATTTTACCGTATATATATGTTAGAATAAGGTTAGTAAGGTTTAGGGTGACTAAAAATTTGTCATTTTATTGAAATTAAATGTTGTTTTTATTTCAACGGGGGCGAATAAAAATGTGTTTGCAAACCGGCCTTGGACAGTTTTTAAAGACATCCTGGAAAACTCAAGTTAAGTCTTCTTCGTACCGTCCCATTGCCTTGTCTTCCACGGTATGAAAGTTATGGAACGTTTAATAAAAAAAAACTAGACTGGGTAATGGAAAGTAGGGGAATACTCTCTAAGTCCTTTAAATCAGTATAAAATTTGGAGTACAAAAGCATTGCTTCTAGTGTTTATTCATTCCTAACAATGTAGCATAATTTTTTTAGTCAATTTACCAACATTCATAAATTTTCATATTCATAAACGTTACTAGGTGTGCTTGCGGTTTACGAAATTCGTATAGCGGGATAAAACATTTGTACAGTATTTATTTAAATTCAAGTGGAATATTTTAGTGAAAATGTTCTATTTTACGCTATGTTTTATAGTTTATATATATTTATTGAGTAACATTCGAATACTGCTAAATAAGCCAAAGTTCACCATATTACTTTCTTAAATCGATTAGAAAATATTTCTTAGCATTTCTTTGATTCACACTTCAGGTTTCCTCAGGCCGCTGAGTTTCAGGGTGCGGAACTCAAACATATTCGTAGGTCTAATTCAAAGGGAAATATTAAATTATTCCTTTGAAATAAGAATAAACGCTTCCGCTGTTCGTTTTACTCTCTCTATTTAAGCAACATTGAACTTATAACTTATTACTAGTAACGTCGCTGAAATATGATTGAGAAATGATAACAGTCCCAGAGTGGTCCGGAGATAGTTTAGAGAGATTTCGCTTTTGTACCCGTTACTCTTTCTTCTTCCATAAAAACAAAATATTTAATAAAAATTGAAAAATAAAGGATAATATTTTTTTAAATATCCTATTAAAATATATATTATACAGTTAAGTCTAAACGTTTGTATAAGTTATACAGTAGAAATAATTATTGTGCCTTATGTCGACCATTGATGGCAAGTTGTGCCTTTGTATGGACAACTTAGTTAACTTACTGTTTGTTGATAAGCTTCGTTGAGGGTAACAACTTTGAAATGTAACTGCCACCCTTGCTAGTTATATGGCCTTATGATGTTAGTTTCACTGGAACCTTTGAATAATAGCTATTCTTGTATTGTGATAGGACTTCAAATAAATTAATTAAGTTAAAGAAATCAAAATTGTTTGTATATTTTTATTATTTATCTGTTAATTGTCAATAATAATCTATGGATACGTCACTAGTATTTTTAACTGAATGTACTACTAACCAAATTAATTGTATATAGAAACATCGTAAATGCCGTACCCGAAACGTTTCTCTTAACATTTCATACTTCAACTCTTACAAGTCGTCTATGTTATAATATGTTTTTTGTATTTTTTGTTCTTGTGTGCCACAAAAATAAAAGAAAAAAAAAAGAAATTAAGTGTACATTTTGAATTATTACAAGCACTTTGCGTGATTTGTACTGGGCATTGGGCTATGTTGCTTAAACACGCCATCGTAATAACGTCAAATCGTATTTTTGTATAAAATATGAATAAAATGTTATAATAGTACACAGTTTAGTAAATTATATACCTCTTGTATAGCCACGTTTCCGGAAATTACAATCAATTAAAGTTAAATTTAGAATTCACGTAGCAAAAATACAATCTGATTTCGGAGTACGCCTGAAGCAATCGTTACTATGATTATGTTGGCTCTACACATAACGTCTCCTAACCAAAGTCTTAAGGGTGAGTGTACATATGGTAATATAGTTTTTTTTTATAATTAATTATATAATAAACATTTATATAGTTAAATATAAAAAATGACGTGGCCCAATGGCACAAGGGTATGACTGTAACGCGACGGGTGTGAGTTCGATTCCCATTCAGGAAAATGGATTATTATTTATTAATATTAACGATATTTCACGCGATATTTTAAATTTACGGGTTTAAACGAATATTAGTATTCGTTCGACATGAAAACACGCTTCGTTCAATTATGAGTAGCGATCACAAAGGCTATTAAATCCTACAATGCTTTTTTAAAAATTGTTTTCAATTAAACGAGTGTGAATTGTGTAGACCATTTGCGTTATTTTCACGTGCAATATATTATTTTATGTGTTACATAAAAAAAAATACCAATAAAAGTTTGTTAACATTTTACTCGTATTTTATTTGGTTATAGCATATAGCTGATAGCAGTTGTTATTTTTTAATATTGATTATGTAAATAGTTAGCTCACTATGGAACTACGGAAAGTATTGAACGGAAGTGTCTTAATGGGGAACGGTGTCTCTTAACACTAAGTTCCCACTTCTTGTTCCCTCTGCCTCTGCTTACATGCGGGATACAGCGTAAAGTTAGAAAAAAATAGTTATAGTGGGTCATGAAAAATTATAATTGCTATAATTAGTTTCCGAGTTTATAAAGCTTAATGAATGCCGTGGCAAAGCAGAACAAAACAATTACCGTATATTCCATGTCGAACTGACCCGTGGACTGCGGTTACAACGCCAGATTACAGCGTCGGGCAAATGTTGGTATTTGATCAACGTTTTTACAAATTAACGAACCGTCCATTTGTTTGTATTTACAAAAGGAAAAAAGTCACAACCAATTTTTTTTCTTGTTTTTTACTCTATAGATATATTTGTTTCTATTGTTTTGCCTGCTTGTCGATCCTCCCACATTTTATCAATATACGTTCTGTTTTTTATTTGCGTATAGCGGTTCGATTGTGCCGCTTCAGCACTGATAACTTCACCAATGTTTCGTTTTATGGAGAACACACGAAGGGAATTTGAAAAAATATCTTTGATAAAAATAAATAAACTGTCTTTGGTAGGCAGAGATTTAATACCTTTAGAATCTAAAGGTATTAAATCTCCATCCAAAGGTATTAAATCTCCATCTAAAGTTTAGATGGATAAACCCATTATTTTATAACACTGTATATTTTTATTAAATACATTGATTGATTAATTAATATATAATACTTTCAAACCTAATCTATGGCTTATAAAAAAATAATTAAATTTAAAAATAAACCCAGTGTATACGAGGCCTAGCGATAGCGTACACGTGTCGTGTAGATTGAAGTTTATCCGAAGTTATTATGGATTTTATGTCACATAAAATGTGGTTCCCTCAGCTAACTTGTGGTTGCCATGTGGAAAATAAATTAAACATTGTGTCATAATAAATGTAGAGTAACAAAGAATTTGAAGTAATAGACAAAAGAAGTTCTGATTAAAATTAAATTAAATTAAATCAGCTTCACGCAGGGTAGGCAGAGGGAACCTAGTGTTAAGATCCTCCGTTCTCACTTTCTGCCGAATTCTGGAGGCATTGCGTGTATTATCAATTAAATATTTAAAAATAGTGTATTGTAAAAATTTATGAAAAAAGAGATTGTAAGACCAGTCTCTATAAATGCGATGATTGTCGGTTCGATTAAATTATTTTCATCTTACGAGGATCGAAATCACGACCATAAGGGGTGCAATCAGCTACATACATGTACTGTGTTAGGATATTATAGTCCTTGGTTTTATAAATAAACTGAATATTACGTATATAAACCTACGTGTGGAATAAATTTAATATGACGATGGATTTGAACGCCCACACCCAATTAAGCTATAACCATCTTTCGCATACTTGAATATTAAGTTTTGGTTTATTTTAGATGAAACCTACTAAATATCTATTCGTACCAATAGTTGATACGTATTGTATTTTTAGTGTATGATATAGTTAACCATACATTTTGATAATTTATGCTATGCTATTAGAATTACATTCATTTTGTGTAAATTGCGGCCCTAAATTGTATTTGTTAAGACACTCTGCTCTCCATTTTTCGCCGATTTCTGGAGGCATTACGTGTTGACTGTTGAGTGGCAGTGGAGTATATTACATATTTAATTTCCTTGAGGAATCGAACTCACGATCTGGCGCGGTTAAAGTCACACGCTTGTATCCCTGCGCCACAACTGCCATGACAGAAGTACATAAAAGTATAAATTTAAATGACATTTGATGTTATAAGATGAATAAAACGTCAGAAGTTTGTCTTAATTAAATATTTAAATTCAATTTCTAACTTTACCTCATGGCTTTTCACATTTTAGAATAGAACATTAAAATTAAAATACGAAATAAATTAGGTTTAAGTACACGCAGCGTTTTAATTAAAAGTTAAAAAGTAAACAATAGAAGCCGCGGCCGAGAAATAAAACCTGGACAAGTACGAGTCATTGATTTTTTTATTATTTATGTAAAACTTCTGTGTTGACTCTTCGTTATAGAGTTCTTTTGAAAATTGTGGGACTTAATTTAATATAAAATTTATCTATTGTACTATCTAATCGAATAATTTTATGGAAAAATGAATTTTGCACCCAACTGTTATTAGAATATACGAAATTCTCACAAATTTGTAAAGTAACTGATTTAAAGACTATACTGGTCTCAATATAGAAGAGTTAATTTTCTTATACACAAGATTGAGTAATCTTATTTAATTCTTTATATAACATTTTATTTTTATTTCATCAACAATTGACCTACGCTCATTCTTTTGTATCGTTTGTGTACCTATCCAAAACAAATATGTGACAAAAATGAAATTTGCTCCTGGTAAAATACCGAGCTAGCCGGATATTTGTCAATGTATTCAATTATACTGCGATTTTTTTCTAGATTTCTATTAATACTAGTATTTTGCTCGCGACTTTGTCCGTCCGTCCGTCCGTATGTTTTAATTGGCCTTATATGACAAAAATAAATTTACCGTAATGAAATATAATATTTCGCAACGCATTAGACGGTGTTTAAATAATAAATAAGTTAACTTAAGAGAAACCCTCCTGTAGTTGCTTCTACAGGTGAGCACAGATTTGTTTGCTGATTAGCTTAACGGAGGTAGTACTTTGAACTGTTGAACTCGAGAAAACTTTCGTCATAAGTCATGTTAAGTAAAGTTTCCTTACCTTTGTCATAACTGATGGATGTCCTTGCTATTTCACCTTTGTGTTTTTAACTGTATTTAATATTCTAATTTAATATTTATATTATGCAGAAGAGTAGGCAGAGAGAGCCTAGTGTTAAGACACTTCGGTCCCTACTTTCTGCCAAATTCTACTACACTACGCAACTATCGCTATTGTACTACGCCTGCTACGTACTACGCTATATGTATACTGTATCTGTGACTTTACTCGTATCTAGTCAACTGAACATGAAACTATTAAAATTATAATAATTCTTTCTGTAACAACTAACTGTATTCATTAATGTACGGTATTAATTAATATATTATGCAGTCCAAAAGAGTTAAAAAATATTTTGTTTCCATAACCGCTGTATTGGATTTTTAAATAAAAATGTTGTTTATAAACTCACTCCCGCTCAAATAAAAAAGGAAACCTCTACTATTATACGAGTATGTACATATGTACGTTACACAGTTCGTATTTTTTGCATTTACAAACGTCATATAAACCACTTGACCCTATTTCACAGTATAAAGCGCTAATGGCAGAAGTGTTTCGAATATTCGTTACGTATTTACTGAACTGAAATTGCGCAAGGTTAGAAAAGTAAGCTTAAATTTTACGAAAAATCTAAATTTTTAGTTGAGCTATTATCGATAGCACTGTAGTTGAATTTATGTAGTTAAAGATTAAGTCTGCCTACCTTGCAATGTGTGGAATACAGCGTGAAGCTAAAAAATACAGGGTGAGTCATATTGAACTTTCCGGTTTTGGAAGGACGTTGCACGAAGAAGGGAAGGAGTAGAAGGGTGGGGATGGTGTCATTAGACGCGCCATGACATGCAGTTTTAGTGTGAGCAATGGCTTGGTCGGGACAACATCGTGCGTTCGTAGTTGAAGAGTTTATTAAAAATGGCGGCTCCGTGATCACAACACAGCGTGCGTTCCGTTTACATTTTGCTATTGGTC
This sequence comes from Heliconius numata, assembly GCA_016802625.1. NCBI lineage: Eukaryota > Metazoa > Arthropoda > Insecta > Lepidoptera > Nymphalidae > Heliconius > Heliconius numata. Next base: position 5,062 of record JAEBDU010003128.1, on the reverse strand, counting down.
GACGTGATCCCATTCCCACTGGACCAACAATCAGAAATTGGGTATCAAATTTTAGAGCAACATCATCAGCATTAAAAACATTAAAAACCACAAGGCCGAATTAGGACGTCAACGTCAGCGGAAAACGTGGATAGAGTGCGGGCTTCAATTCAACAATCCCCTCGGCGTTCTGTTCGGAAACATGCCGCTTCACTAGGATTATCTTTCAGTAGTGTCCGCAGAATACTGCATAGAGACCTTAAATTTCACCCATACAAGATTCAGGTAGTGCAAGAATTAACAGTTAGAGACTTAGACACACGAACAAATTTATGCCGCGACATTCAGCAGATCCCCCGCACTGCTGTTTTGATCTTCAGTGATGAGGCACATTTTCACCTCGCCGGAACTGTCAACAAACAGAATTTTCGATACTGGGCTGAGAATAACCCACGAAACCTACACGAACGACCACTTCACAGCCCTCGAGTGACAGTGTGGTGCGCTATTGCAGAGTTTGGTGTGTGGGGTCCCTATTTTTTTGAAGAAGATGGTCAAGTCGTCACAGTTACCTCTGCTCGGTATTGCGACATGCTTGAAACTTTTCTGAAACCGAAATTGGAGGAATTAACGCAGAATCATGACAACGATAACATCTGGTTCCAACAAGATGGTGCTACAGCCCATACATCCAGGCGTTCAATGGAAATCCTGCGACAAATGTTTCCCGGTCATCTCATTTCTTTGCGAGGTGACGTTGGGTGGCCGCCGAGATCACCTGATTTAACCCCCTGCGATTTCTTTCTCTGGGGTTACCTGAAGGAAAAGGTGTACACGCATCGTCCCCGAACCATCGATGAACTGAAGGCTGCAATCACGGAAGAAATCAATGCTATTCCGCTGAATATGACTCGACGAGTAATGGACAACTTCCGGGAAAGGCTTCAGCAGTGTGTGGTCAATGGAGGTAGACATTTACAGGATATCATTTTTAAAACCAACTAAATTAAAACTGCATGTTATGTGCTTTCAAACAATAAAATAATTTTTACTGCATGTCGCTTTGTTTTTAATACACACCTTATTGAAATCGGAAAGTTCAATATGACTCACCCTGTATATATACCTATATAAAAAGTCCTTATAATGCAAAGATTCTTTAGTGAGATTATTTTCTAAATTTCGACAATTATGTATATATATGCTATATGTATTGTCTTTAAGTAAATAAATTAGTGTGTATTTAATAGTGATTCATGATTTACAAAATTTAAACATCGGTTACTAAGCTCGATACAAATGTAGTACCAGTCAACGTTCGCTTAATCCGACGGTGAGGTCGTTTTTAGTATCTACCTCATAAAATAAAAAACTTGTGAAATATTTTATAAAGTATAATATAATAATGGAAATAAGAGTATTTGGGACAAAAAAAAACTATTTTTCGTTCAATTAGACATAGGTAATCCCATGTTTAAGTCGTCGTGGGGTAGGGTCCGACTGCAAGCGCGACGGGTTATGGCTTTGATTGCTATTTGGGGAATAGGATTTCATTTCCTTGGCTTTGACAAGACAAAGTTCGGTTTTACCAAATACACAATGTCTCGAAAATTGGGCAGAAAATGGAGAACGGAGTGCATTACCACTGATTTCCCTACGATTACCACTATGTTCTGTCCAATGTAAAGCAACAAAAAGTCATGAGAAGATGCAAAAAGTTACCAGAGCATATATTACCTACGAATATTTTATTGATTTTCAAGTTCTATATAAAGTTCTAGAAAGATATTATATACGACGAATCACTTTATAAGTCAATAGTTAGTTATACAGGGTGGAATTGTCAGCGCCACTTTAAATGAAACCACAGTTTTAACTACTCTATAAAAGCCTAATATAATTCGGAAAAAAAATAATTCTCAAAAATGAAAAAGTTTTTTTTTCAAACAAAATAAATAATAAAATTATCGTTTTAAAATAAAACGCCATTTGTAAAATATAACATAGGCACGCACACACTTACCTGTCAAAGCGGCAACGTCGCATACGTATGTGTGCGTGACACGAAATACAGGTATGGATAAAAATCGTGAAATGAAAAAAAAATCCTACGTCCAAACCGTTGAGGTGCCTTGATTATTTTTTTTAATTCTGGGTTTGAAATATTTTACCCTATATGCAGTTTCAGTTAAAGAAGCGCAGCCTCTTCCACCCTGTATATTCACTAAATATAAGCTACCAAGGAACGTACCTATAAGCTTATTGTACAGCTTAAGAAATAAATCCTCTCAGCAGACTGTTCTTGAAAGTATAAGCTTCTACAGTACGGATGATTGTGACTGTCCACTATTTTATTCTTATAGTACCTAGTTGGAGTAATTACTGTAAAATGCTTTTAAGTTTCATTTTCTAATATATATTTTTTTCCAGTAAATCCTAATGTAAAGGATAATGCTAAACTAAGTAAGATAAGTTACTTGTGTTAGTGTGAAATAATCCACCGTTTCCTAAAAGGCGTACTCGTATATCATAATATAACGTCTCATACATACATAATTTAGACGTTTCTATAAAAGTTTATTGCGTTACACAGAATTTTGGGCAAGAATTTTATTTTCATTTCTCATATTGTATGGTGAGACGCCTTTTTGATGTTCCTTACAATATAAAAGCTAAGTAAATAAAACCTTGTTTTGTCATTCATTTTCTCTTATAATATTTTTGATTCTTTAAGTTAATGTGGTAAAACTGTTGATTTGTCAATATTTCTTTCATTTTCAGTTTGGGGAGTTTATCATGTTGTTTTACTTTTATTACTTAATTTTTTCAGTCTCTAAGCTGCAGTAGCGGTTGTAACTTTTTTAATTTGGCTTTATTAGCGGTTTAACAAGTTAATACAGACATAATAACAAGTTGTTTAAAATTAAAATATGAAAAGGTCGTTGCCATCCCTAAATTTAGTTTTCCCATTTATATTTAATTCATAATATGTTTTAAAATTTTTTGGAGTTCTCTATAAGTATCTATTTATTTAGAAACCATTAAGTATGTTTATAGAGCCTAGATCGCATTTAACTGTTTTTTTTTATAAATAGGTTTTCAGATTAAATTCTTATTTTTATAGATCAAAGCCTTTTTCAATCTCAAATTCATACTTTAAAAACTCTACAGTGTAGAGTTTTTGTAGTGTATTTGAGTAGACTGTAGAGTCTACAGTCTATTGCATTTAGTACATTTATGTACATAACTTTTTTTTTGTAGTTTAAATCTAAACTTACATTCCAAATAATAAACATCTTATAAAGTACGTAAGTACGTACGTACCGTATAGTTAAAATTTAAAAGAAAAATTGTATTTTCTCCTTTTTAAATCGTTTAAATAAAAGCTTATTGTAAAAAAGATTCTTTGCTTTTAAATTATGATAATTTATGTTAAACAAAATAAGCTAAGATTTCATTCATAATTCGTATAAGTTTTAGCATTTAAGTAGAAACAATATTAATAAAACGTCAATGAATATCTACAATGTAGAAACTATCAATATCTCATGTAATTAGCGCCAATCATTCCTCGCTCTTTTGACTTCGTAAAAGCCACTAATCCTCAATATTTTATTCGCAATGCAAAATCCAATTTGAAATTCATGGCTCCATAACTTACAGAATTTATATTTGACCTAATAATATTGATGGCGATTATCTCTTTTTACATTTATTATTTTAATATCTCTGCATCCAGAGTGACAGACTTAGTGAGACCTAGTGAGACTTAGTGACACATTACAGTTACAGTTAATGTCGAAACTCTTTGTTTTCATTTCCCGAATTCGCGAGTTCGAGATTCGCAGAACTCAACATCTCGCTATGTCTTGCCACGGCGTTACAATGGCAACAATTTAGTAGTTCGAATGAGAATCGAATCCTAGACTATCGTAACCACAGTGAGACACTTCCCCACTGTGCCACGATGGCTTGGTAATTCATTATAAATAATATATACTGTGGATATTTTGTTTAAAAGGATTTTAATATGAACTCATAGTTAGATTACATAGGTAGTAGGTACTCTTTTTATGGTTTAAATGAACTTGACAAAGAATAATAGAAGAATGGTGGTTCAAAGACAGTTACTTTAATAAAGACGTAAATAAATAATAAAAAGTCCATTAGATCACAACACAACCTAATTTGATGCAATTCACTGAAATAATTACACCCCACAAAAAGTGTAAAAGAATATTGGTTATAAAATAGCTTAAGGTAACACATAAACAAGTTCCGAAAAGAAATATAACGTCTCGTAAAACATCTCTATAAAAAGCTTCTGAAAGATAATTGATTTTCCTGAAAATTTATGGCTTCCCTTATCCAATGTATCTTCCCATCTTATGGGATCTACTCGAATATAAAAAAACTTCCTATATAATTTGCAGAGTAATTTGTTATTCTAATGTAACAGTTAGGCTTCTCGTGGCATGCATAATACATACATGTATCGATTGTATTAAAATGAAAATCTTATTATACTTATTAGAAAAAGTATTGACTAGTATAAATGTGAATTATTTTTTTTTCTTACTATTATTGATTATTGTTTTATACACTTTTCCTTGCTTATTAGACTATTAGATAAATTTTGTAGTTAGAGTTAGATTAGGTATACAATACAAAACTTATGATTTTATGTTTTTAAAATTCTTGAGCATAATAGTAAATAACGTATAACGTAACGCAATGTTTCATAGTTGCGGATTGCTGTTATTTAGACGCAGGCGCAGGCGGGGCGGGCGTGCGGCTCGCGAGTGCATGGCGTTGCTGTACCGCGCCACGCGGCTCAAAGACCGCGCGGATACGCACGTCTTCACCTTCGTGGTCACACGTTCCGCCACCCGAGAGCCCGACCGCGACGTCACCTCCAAGGACTTCTGTTGTGCGCACCAAAGATGGGCAGTCGCCTTCAGTCGTACCGAGGCCGCGTTGGGTGTGTAAAATATCTTAGTCTTTGAAATACTTAGAACATAAATATGTGCTTCAGTAAATATATATTTATATTTTATTTACAGGTGTATATCTGGTATGGCGG
>JAEBDU010003113.1:0-12519 GCA_016802625.1 Heliconius numata | reverse complement strand
TATTGTATAGATTGATTAAATTAATATTTTTTATAAAATGTGTATCTGTCTTAACACTACAATGTTAACATGTATGATTTCTTGTTGCTTAGGCATTGCCTTATAATGTACTCCAAAATATTTTTATAAATAAACAAATTCAGGACAGATTTTGTTTTAATGTAAATTTTCCATTATTAAGATTTACATCTAAGATAAAATAAAACATCTTCATTTACTTAGAATCTTTATTTTTTTTAGCTTCACACTGTGTGTGGGACACAACAGGGTAGACAGAGAGAACATAGTGTTAAGACACTGCATTCCCCATTTTCCGCCGAATTCTACAGATGTTAAGTGTTGAGAGGTGGAACTGAACGCCGCGCAAAAAAAACATTATCATTTTAAAGACAATATTCATAAATTAAAAACTAAAGGTTCTGTTTGAAGAGGTTTTCCAAAATATAATAGTAAAATTATCTTATAATTGGTTAAACCGTTTCTAAGATTGGCGTGCACAAACGTACAGTTTACAAAATAAAGAAAAATCATTACATCCATCCTCCAACGCGATAATTTCAAATGCGCCATGAGAATGTAAATTTATGCTTTATTTATTTAATGTATGATATTCATTATTTGTTCTTTTGTTTTTATTACCATACAAACGTGTGTGACAAAAACTATTTAATATACCTACTTCAATCACTAACATGTGTAGAATCACAATTTATTATATCGATTCAACAGGTATTTGAAAACGCCAATATATTCTTTAGTTGTTAGGCCTTATAGTCTTTGTTTTCCATTAAATTTAGTAGAACTGCGAAGCGTAGAATATACTTACATTGTCTGTAAAGTGAGCCACTAATACCTTCAGCCGTGGAATGCGTTTATAATATAATTAACACTCTATATTCTCCACAATAGGGTCTAATTTGAGTACGTATGCAAAGTGGCTCGCCATGTATAGGATTGCGGGCTGAATAACGATGCCGTACAATGTTTACTGCGTACGCGACAGCTTTGTGAAATAGCTGGAATTCGATTTGAGGTCTTCTGCGTATTTAAACGACGGGTGATATCGATTTAGGCAAATAGCGGTGAGTGTAAACAGGAGAAGGTTTGCCATCTCGCTTAAGTCTACATATTCATTTATTTTCTCTTATAGTACTCACTATATATCTATCACAACATGTTACTCACTCATAATAATTATGTTAATAAGCTGTGATAGAAGAAAAAGAAATAAAAAACTGATAGTATTCATTTTAATTTGAACTTAGCACTGTAATGTTACTGCCTTCGAAGTTTAAACAAGCACAAGGTAGAATTGTAATCTCATATGGCGCGACGCGGCGTCATCGGCGGACGCCTACGATAGAACCTTCTGCATACGATTATAATAATTTTATTAAATATTTTTCTTTTTATTAAATAACAATTTTTTTAATGTGACGTTATTGGTAAATTAAAAATATTTTTTTATATATTTATTATCATAAATTAGGCTTTATGACTAAACATTTGTGCCTTTTAAAGTTTAATGTAAAAAAAAACAAAACTACGAAACACATGTGCCTAAAATATAAATTGTGTCAATTTTACCGAGTGATAAGTGCAGTTAATTTTTCATGGACACATTTTACTCTACAATGAAGTTGGATAACTTTGGATTTGAAAAATTACAGGTTTGTTTATATTTTAATAAGAACATTATTAATAATATTAATATTTAATATAAACTAAATTACTATTGACTGGAAAATATAACTAAACGATAAATAGGAATTATTCTTTTTAATTTATCTAATATGGCTTAATATTTATGAAAAAAAAAGTAAAGATTATTAATCTAAAACTTTAATCTTTGTAATTTTTTTATTCCATCCGACCTACTTATTAAAATTTTTAGTTCTACATACGTTTATGCTAGAAATAAAATTAAAAAAATTAAAGCCAGGCACTGGATAAAATGTAAATGTGGGTCTGTATGTACTCAGTAATCTCATTAGTTATTGGTGAGAAGGCAAACTGCTTCTTTAGGTACTTACGGTTCCGCCTAACGTGCTTAGTTTAGGTCATACGAAAGGTGTGTACACTGGTATTCTTTGAATAAAATGCATTATAAATATTTAATTTTATTTATCAATGTATAAGAAATTTTTTTTAAGTTAACAAATCACCATGCCGATATGGTCGTCGCGGCCCAGTGGCACAAGCGTTTGACTGTAAACGCGACGACTAGGGGTTCGATTTCCACTAGGAAAAAATGGATTATTTATATTTTTTTATTCCCTTGCTCTGGTCACAAGGCAATGCACGGCATTGAGTTCCGCCACTCAACATACAATGCCTTAAAAATCTCTCTGCCTACCCTGTTATATGATAGATAGAGCATAAAGCTAAAACACATCAATTAAATTATGAGCTTTAAAAGTCATACAGATTTGATTTTGCGTTTAACTTTTTGACCGACTTTAAAAAAAAATCGGATCTCAATTCGTCGGTATCTTTTTTTTAATATAAAAACAATAATCATATTCATTGCTTTTCTTATAGTAGTAGTAGTAATAGCATTATTAGGTGGTAACTCCTTGTTGGACTGCCACTACTGATATTCCTATGTAACTTGATGATTTAAAAGTGCTTGTAATGTCCTATTTGTATAAAGAATCCTATATATTTTCATTTTCAATCTTTTATTTACATTTTTAAAATTATCTATATAAAAAATCTCAAGTAAACAACTTTTGTTGCATAAGTGGAGACGTATTTGGGCTTGCGTAGGAGCATTTTATGGTCTTACAGCATATCCAGACTTCGCAATGTGAAGATTTACTGCTTTAATATATTATATAATAATGTTTTTTGAAGATATCATATTGACATTCATTGATATTCATTAGATAAGGTAGAGTATAAGGTAATAGATATTTTCATTTGTAAATAGGAAATACTTTATTAGTTGGTCTAGCTCGCAAGAAGTAGAGTTAAAACAGTTTCTTAATATAAAACAGAATTTTACTTACATTTTTGTCCAGAAGAGTATTAATTTCTATTCTCTTCTCTTATTTGATGATGGCGTTCCGAACGTGCCAGTTGAAAGCCAATATCACCATGTATGCAGAACCCAGGAAGAGGGTTAGGAAGAAGGCACTTCCTTCAATCTGGACGTTAATCTATGACAGTTACATTTGGACGCCCAGATATCTAAATAGTTCTGACAGCTAGTCAGGAGGTCATGTATCAATTGACATCGCAGATTATCGAATCTCTTATTTAACTCCACGCTGTATCCCGCATATATCAGGATAGACTGAAGGCATCTGGAATTCTAGTGTTATGACACAACGTTTCCCATTAAGACACTACCGTTCCCCACTTAACGCCGAATTCTTAAGACATTACGTGTTGAGTGGCAGAAATCAACACTTCATCGCCCCTCATTGTCTAACTTAAATATAATTTTTTGAATGGGATTTGAAGCCACAACATTCGCGCTTAGGTCCTGCACACCAAAACGTCACCACCATGCACAATGGCACCATGTCATAGAAACCGTTGCAATTAAATCACTATCACATTAAGAGGTGCGGGCTGTCGGATGTTTACAAATGCAAGTATAATCAAGAACTCGTTAAGACGTGGAAAGGCGTGGATAACAATGTACTAAACAGTATTTGTTGCTTCGTTTGGCTTTTTAATGTTTTAAGAAGAATTGTATACTAGATAGTTAAATATTCATATTTGGTAAGAACAAGGCGTTCTTTAAAGAGATATTCACGCAATGCCTACAGAATTCGGCATAAAGTGTCCCTACTTTACAGAGTGTCTTAGCACTAGGTACCCTACTATACCTAGTCAATATGCCTGTTTAAAAAAGTAATTTATATAACTTTTTTAAGTTGAAACACAAAAGAGGCTTGGCCTCTTTCTATTATATCTAATAGAGTTTGCCACCATAATATTCTAATTATTGAAATATGTTAATCCTAACAACTTTAGCTAATAGAATTTTCTCTGGTTTCAATTTTCATTCAAGTCTGCGTCCTCTGAGACTAATCTCATCTGTTTACGGTGGTACGGCTTCTACTACTTTCAAACATAGTTCATGTGATTAAATGATTTCGTATAAGTAACTTTTGTTTACGAATGCTAATGCTTAAGTACCTAGATATTAGATTCACGCTGCATTTCACAATCAGCGGGGTGACAGATGAAACCTAGTGTTAAGACACTCTGTTTCCCATTTTCCACTGAATTCGGGTAAATTATTAAAAAGAAAATCTATCCAAGTTTTACTTTTTCATAAACCTGAAGCCTTATGAGACATCAATACGTGTTGAGTAGCGGAGCTCCACGCTGCGCTCTTGCCTTGACACCAGAGCGAAGAAATGAAAATATTAAATATTTAATTTAACTCATAACCTGCCACACGCTCGTGCCACACGCTTGTGCCCCACGTCACGAGTGGCCTGTTATAATTAATCTGAAAACTTAGATATAAAAACCTTCAACATTTAAAACGTAAATATTTCGAAGTTCACATTTCCGTTGGACAATGAGAGTATTTTAATTAACGCATCAAAGAGATTTCTAACCTAATTAATTATATTTAATCAAAAAGGTCGAAGACGGTGGAGTGCTTTAATTAGAAAAGTCTAACAAACAAACACAATTTTTTTTTTTATTCTGCTTCATTTAAGCTATCTAAATTGGTAGTTTTTATCACCACAGTTGCTCTAATCGGATGACCGAAAGAAAAAATGGGCATTTTTTGTCAAACTATATTTTTGTGAGAACTACATTGGGTGCCATTTTTAATTTTCATAAAAAAATATTTGTATATAAATGTTGCCATTGTTAGGTTATTTATGTTATTAATCTACCTTAATGTTGCCAATAAAAAATATTCGATTAGTAAGCCCATGACTGTGCTTTGGCACTAATTGAACACGCGGAAATGCTTGGTATTTATGCAAAATCTAGCCTTCAAATCTAAATCTGCTATGGAGAAATGACTAATCAATAAAGATTGATAATAAATAAAGCGATGTCAATATAAAAAAGCGTGAGATGCTTAAAACATTATAAGGTTTCATAAAAACTTGTTTGAGATTTAAGGCAAACGTCATCATATCCTATCATAATTTTCCTTCAACAGCCTATTAATAAAAGGTTGTAAAACGGATGCATGTATCACTTAATATTCAGTGCATGACGTAAATTTTATATTACCGGAATAATATAAAATTCTCTGTAATAGAACATTTTATATGAGTCATTCATTTGTTGATGGAATTTAAGATAATATGTATATGCAGTTGAAATTAATAAGCATAATAAACATATACAATCAAATTCAGCTTGACAACGGGGTTAGTAGAGGGAACCTAGTGTAGAGAAACTATGTTCCCCCACTTTTCGCTGAATTTTTCGAGGCATTTAGTGTTGAGTGGCGGAACTTAACGCCGGGATTTCCCCTTAGTGCCAGAACGAAGAAATATAAATATTAAGAAATAATAAGTCATTCCCTCGAGTGGGGATTTGTGCCCCTGAGCCATTATGGCCTCATTTTAATAGATATTTTTAAAAATATATATCGATATTTACATTGGATAATCGTGTCAACACTCTAAATTGAGAAATGCAATGGCTTAACAATAGACTGATGTGAAGAATTTTGATGCATTTCTTATCGGAGTTACTTGAAATATGACTAAGCTTTAGTTATTCGATGACTTTGAATAGACACTATCATTTTCTTTCGTATTACATCTAAGTTGTAACAGATTTCTTTATATTATTTTAACTTTAAACTAAATAAATATTGCACTTGTAGAGATGCCAATATATAAATCTTATCTTATTTTTTTAATATCAGCAGGGTGGCACACAGGGGGACCCTAGTGTCAAAACACTCTGTTCCTTATTTTCCGATTTCTGGAGTTATTGAGTGTTGTGGTATCGTGTTGAGTAGCGGAACAAACGCCACGTTTTGCCTCGACACCAGAGCGGAGAAAATGGAAATATTAAATATTTCATTTCCTGGAGTTGGAATTGAACCTACAAATAGGAATTATTTAATGACCGGTTGAGGAAAAACCTTCTTTAAATATGATAATCGTTGGCGATGTAATATTTCTAACCAGATTATAAAAAGTTACGTAACGGTATCGGCATGCCTAGGGAAGTACAAAGAGGTATTATCTTCGGCGAATGTTCCGAGGTCATCGGAGACTGGTAAAGATTGGTCACTATATTTTTTTTGTGTTTGAATTAGCACGATCAACGTATAAGATAATGAGATATAAAGATTAGTCAAAAAAAGTGTTTTTGTAGCGTACGTTTTTATTAAAAGCTGTTTGGATTCATATCTATAATAAAATATTGATAGCTATTAATAATAAAATTTTATTTATGTCTGACAAAACCTAGTGCTGCATTCGTTTAATTTTTTAGCCCTAATAGAAACTAGAAAATAATAAATATTATTTATTTATATTTTCATTTCTTCTCTCTGGTAACAAGACACTGATTTCCGCCAGTTAACACGAATTGCTTCGGAAATTTAACGGAAAGTGTGGAACGTAGTGTCTTAAAAATGGGTTCCCTCTGCCTACCCTACTATACGAGATATAGCGTAAAGCTGAAATAAAATAAAATAAAATAAATAATCGTATAACAAGTCAATTAACAATAAATGTGCGTAATGTAGGTCATTACTGGTATTCTAGTTGTAATATGAGAAATAGGGAAGGGCAGGTTGAGTATCCATTGCACTTTGCAGTTCAAACTTGTTTCTTTGTTTACATACTTGCTTTGATCCTTTGTGAAAATACACATCCAGTACCAGTTCCGCTTACTGGTCGAGTACTGTTAGGTTTGAAAAATTATATGATGATGATCTTTCTTTTGTCGTATCTGTTGTTAAAATTAAATATATTTAATTGTATATTCATATGAATTGAAGGTATACTGCGTTTTGCGTTATAGATGAAAATAATGCAGCAATATCTACATTATTCCACTCACATTGGACTACGTAACTCAACGCAGCATTTTCCTATAACACCAAGGATTTACTAAAATTTATTTGTAGATGTTTCCTTAAATAAGATTTAAACTTGAAGTCATTGCGTTCAATTAGATTTCAACTGAACTAGAATAGCGATTTACAGTCGTATTTTTGAAAAATAACTTACAGGATAGCACTTTTAAATATTTTTCTGTCTCCGATTCTATAGATCGACGTAAAGACTATAGACTAATATAGAATTGGAAAATATAGTTTTGATAATTTTATTACATACATACTATAGATAGCTTCTCGCTTTATCTCTAGTAGGGTAGTCAGAGAGAACGGAGCGCCAAACCCTACGGTCTCTACATACCTCTTTCACCTCGTCCACTGTCATCAACCCCTTCATACATGCCCCATTAATTCTATTACATAACTATCTATAACTACAATTATTTTATTTTTACAGACTGCAGAAAGAAACTCCGGCTGGGAAACACACAGGGTTCGTTTAAACAGGGTGCCTAGCTACGGTTTTGGTATCGCCGTGTCTGGGGGCAGGGATAACCCGCACTTCGCGAGCGGCGACCCTTCCATTGCTGTTTCCGACGTGCTGAGAGGCGGTCCAGCTGAAGATAAGTTACAGTAAGTGTATATATAGATATTTGGCGGAACTCAACGCCACGCTCCGCGGAGATAATATGTTATTCTCCATGTTTCCTCATTTGTCACCGAATTCTGAAGGCTTTCCGAGCTTTGTCTTTACCAGAGCGAGGCAATTAAAATATAAAATATTTTATTTTCTCAAGTGGGAATTGAACTCACAACTGCCTGGCTTCTAATGCCAATAAGATAATAATTACATGGATATATTGATTTAATCTGTAAAATAAATGAAAGTTTAGTACACTGTTTTATTTATGCTTTGACGTAGAACTATTACAATAAGTCACGCATTCTTAACCATTAAATAGCCATAAGTCTAACGTGGCGTGCAATTGTACTATTTAAAATTAAAGCGTGAATTTTAAATAGTAAAATTCATAATGTTTCTTAACAAAATTCTTATACTTATCAACAAACTTTCTTGTATAATTTAATAAAAAATAAATGCTGAGAAACTAAGAAAAATATAAGAAATATATTTTAAAATCTTTACCATTCTATATTTACAGAGTAAACGACAGAATAGTATCAGTAAACGGAGTTCCCTTAGAGAATGTGGAATACGCGCGGGCGGTACAAGTGTTGAGGGAGTCAGGGGCGACAGTCTCCCTCGTGGTACGGAGACGAGCTCCAGCCCCGCCGCCTACAGCCCCAACCACTATTAAGCTGGCGTTCACGAGGAATGGGAAGAAAGAAGGTAAAATATAACATGTGGATATTATTTTTTATAACAAGATTATGATAATTTTGCTATGGTGGAATATGAACGTAAAGCTTAGTTAGCTAATACTTTTTGATGTTTGTTTGACAGGTAAGAGAGTTCAATCCTGTTACATTTATAATAATTACATAGGAAATATTTAACGTAAATAAATATTTAATTTATTAACTTAAATATATTTTAACTTCTTATTAAGTTTAATTTTTTGAAATTATGGCAGTGAAGGTCTAAATATCTATTTTAAGCATATACCAGTTAAATATTTAAATCTACTATAATTGGCTGCAAGCCCAACTAACTGTAATTATACTATTAGAATAATTGCGTACGACATAGAGCTGGCCCACCGTCATTTCATAATGAGAGCATTGGCATTATGTTACCTGAGCTTTAGTTTTATTTTTCACTTTCAAAACATAAATATAACTTTACGTATTGTATCGCCAAAGAAAACCTTTTTTTTTCGGCCATCTTGTTTGTATTCTATGTAGATTTTTTGAATTTAGAATAACCGACATTTTTAATTGAAAAATATAATAATTAGTAAATAAAGATTTTTTTCATTAATGTTGTGTAAAACATATCTTTAATTTATTTAACTTGTAATCTTAACAAATTTATAAAAACGAAAACAAATAATTATTTAATAATAATAAAGTACTTCTTTCTAGATATAGTCAAAATTTTCTAAGTTACCTTTAAAAGTGGAAAATGCCTCCATGGCCTTTTACAGGTATCTCCTTACTTTTAATTCAATAGACAAATTATAAGAGCTAACTCCCAACTCTGCAAATTAAAAAATATATAACAAACTTTTATTACAGATTTTGGCATAGTATTAGGCTGCAAAATCTACGTAAAAGAACTAACGATGCGAGCGAGAGAACAATTAAACCAAGCTGGGCAAGGGCTATGTGAAGGAGACGTTATTACTCGTATAAATAATACAGCGGTCACCGACGCGATGACACTTAAAGAAGCGAAAAAATTGGTCGAATCTTGTAAAGATAGACTCAATTTGGTCATCACTAGAGAACTTATTAGAGAAGAAACAGTCTCTAATGGAAACTATAATCAGAATAATTATAGTAGTCTAGGTATGTATTTTTATGTATATTCTGTTATAGAAATTACTTTTTGCTTGTTTTTAATGATAAATTAATAATATTTGGTCCACCTGCTGCTTTAGTGACCAAAGAAAGTCTAAATTTACCAACGTTGCAAAACCCATAGATCGAGTTATTCTTACTTGCTTATAGTCCCTACAAAAAAGACTTACTTTTCACTTACATTTCATTTGAGGCCATTGTGTTTCATCATTGCATTTTCATTCCCCGCTCTTGTAAGAAGACAAAGCGCGGCGTTAAGTTCCGCAACTTAAAACCTAATATCTCGTAAATTGGGTGGCGCGTGGAGTAGAGTTTCTTTTCATTGTGTCTAGGTTTCCTCCGCTTATCCTTCTACATGCGGGATATAGCGTGAATCTAGAAATAAAAATTGCATTCTAATGTCATTATCACGCAAACCAAGGGCGTTTAGTTGTATTAAAGAAAACCTAGTAGAGCTAGCATCCGTGACACAGTAGTAGCTAAACTCGTTTGCATTATTGACGTTATCCTTAACCTTATACGGCCTTGCGTAATGTGATATTTAGACAATTATATATATTACAATGAATGTTGGGTACCCTTGGCCCTTTATAATGTTTAAGGAGCAACTAAGGAATGATGCCTATTAATTTAACTTCTTAATTAAAGCAATTGAATATATTTTTTAGTTCGGTAACTACAAACTAATTAGTGATAGTCGAAACCTCAACTCAACGCCGCGCTTTACCAGAGCTAGAAAATGAAAATTTTAAACATTTCATTTTCCTGGAGTGTGAATCGAACCCACAACGCGTATACTGTCGCTCGCTTGTTCCCTTCGCTCATAAGACTGAATAGTTCTAACAATCTATTTAATACTATTTTTAATAAAAAAAACCTTCTTCTTCTTACACATATAGATTTCTCTTCAGAGGCCACCGCCCACACGTTTCCCACCACTGATACGCTATCGTCACCGTATTCGAGTAGTGGGCAGAATTTGTACGTAGCAGCGCCGGTACGAAGTGATAACAGACGAGGAATGTCTCATGATGAACAGCCTCCAAGACCTCCTCCACCTAGGAATGATGGTAATTTAAATTTTTTTGGTATAAAACAGCTACTCGATTTTTTTCGAATGATAGGGAGGGCGAAATATGGTGTTAAAGCGCTTCACTTTTGGTCCAATTTCTCATGAAATTACGGCTTCTGTACATTTTATATAAAATATTTTTTTGGTTTGATCCAATTGTGATGTACTCTTAGCAAACATTTAAAGAATTTTGTTGATATCAAATTAATAACCTCCTTTATTAGAAATCGGCATTTAACAAATAATTTAACATCTAAAATTTCTATTCAATAAAATCAATGCGGTTAGCTCTAAATGCGGTTTTAACCAAACCGCAATTAGTACACCAATATGAGCAATTATTGATATTGTAGGAATTTAATTAGTGTAGGTACTTGCCGTTACAATTGTTTTCTTAAAATGTATTCACATTAAAGTATATTGTATATAAACATTTTGATTAATTATCCTGATGACGGAGAGTGAAAGACGGTCGTCGTGGTGCATCAGCATTCCCACTTGGAGAAGGATTTACTTCCGCTCTGTTGACAATACAAAGCGTGGGCTTTAGTTATATCACTCAGTATGCAATGTCTCGAAAATTTGGCGTAGTGGTGAACAGAATGTTTAACACTAAATTCGTTCTGTCTACTCTTGTTATATGTGGGATACACCGTAAAGACAATTTTTTTAATGAATGATTATTATATTGTTTTCAGATTACTACAGTAGTCGAAGACAGTTGTACGAAGAGGAAGGTATGCAGAATCAAAGAAACAAACCACCGTAAGTTGCAATGAGACAAATATATGTTGGGTATATATTTTTAAGTAGTACTTATTATAAAATAATAAGAATTAAGACTTTAAGGGTATATAAAATAATACGGATTAAGGGATCTCAATCGATTTCTAGCATACCGTATTACAATATAATTTTCTTATTTGTAATTTTGATTATATTTTTACTAAAGTAATATTTAAATCGATATAGTTCTTTGTTTGTTTTAATGAAATAGTCAGTACATAAATGAGACTTGATGTGTCAATTGAAGTCATCTGTCAATTATAACACAACAGAAATTAATAGAAATACACTCATTATTATAACAATCAATTTTAATATTTCAAAACGATTCCCTACATTTTCAGAAGTGAGCCAAGATTAATAAGTTTCCAAAAGGAAGGCTCGGTGGGTCTGAGACTGTGCGGCGGGAATCGATCCGGTGTGTTCGTGTCTGGAGTGCAACCGACGAGCCCCGCTGCGCTACAGGGACTACAGCCCGCTGATAAAATACTTAAAGTAAGAAAAAATATTTTAAAATTAATTTAATGTATGTATTTTAAATTGAGATAACCTCTTTTATAGTCAGTTTTTTTAAAGGTTAGCATAATATTATATTTATTTATCTGTTTGCATTTTACATTATGTAAATAAGAACATAGTATAACAAAACATTTTCATCATCTTTCTTTTTATTCATATGTCACTCCGAGATGAATTGTTTAACATTTTCATTAAGCAGCGTTAAAATACGTCACTGTGCAATGTCTCTAAATTCGGCGGTGCGTGCGGTGCGGTGAACGGAGTGTCTTAACATTAGATTTTATATTCTTTAATATTTTTGTCAAATTAAAGGTGAACGATATGGAAATGAAAGGCGTGACTCGAGAGGAAGCTGTCTTATTTTTACTCAGTTTACAAGAAAGAATAGATTTGATCGTGCAGCACTCGCCAGACGAATACAACGCCGTTGCTAGTGGACAGATGCGTAAGTTTTTAAATCTTTATTTTAAAACTAATTATGCCGACGTGGCACATTGTCAGATTGCAGTGTCGGCGTTGAGTTTCGCCACTAAATACGCAATGAAAATTGAGCGATCCGTAGGTTCCCTCTGCCTACCCTGCTAAATACGGGATAAAGTGTGAAACTAAAAAAACCGATATTAATTCACAGCCGGAGATTCAT
>JAEBDU010003070.1:0-14334 GCA_016802625.1 Heliconius numata | reverse complement strand
AAAATACGCTTTTATCAACGTCACTGAAATATATCTTCCCCAGCTTGGAAGATAGGCTGAAGGAATATTATAATATGACAAACTTACAGCTTCACGCTGTATCCTGCACACAGCAGGGTAGGTAGAGGGAACCCAGAATGAAGCCAAAAAGAAAGTATTCAAATCTTTTCATTTCAGCACTTGACCTATGCAAAGAGCCCTTTATATAGACAGAAAGCAAGGCCTTGTTCTTTTGCCTATCATATTAATATCTATACCAAGAGTGGTTGGTTCTACTACTTCATTGTTATCTAAAAGAGATTTTGTGGAACGATATTATGTTTTAACACTGTTATAGATAGATATACTTAAAAAATACATTTATAAATAAATAGTTCATTAAGAAAAAATTATACAATATATTTTTTTTTCTCCATAGCAACTATTAAAAAAAATATTAGAACTCAGCTCCGCTCTTTGTCTTATTCCCAGAGCGTGAAGATCAAAATAAGTCATTCCTCTAAGTGAAAATCAAACCTACAACCGTCACGGTTTGCCATGATCTTCATTAAGTATGTTGGTTTTCATAAACCCCAAAAGCAAATATTATGTATATATTATGTACATACATACTATATAGAGTGGTGATTATAATATAGTGGTTGGTGGTTTACAAAAGTGCACTCTCATTTTAAGTATAATCTGAATCATATTCATTCATTTGGGAATCGAGCCCACAAGGCTTACAGTCGCGCTTGTACCGTTACGCCACTACTGTCCACATACTCTATACTCTGTCATAGTTATAATATAAAACTGCTATATAATAATAAATTGGTAAAATATCCAATCATATCAAAAGTATTCCCCGATAATTAAGTTTGACCACAAACCCCTTTCAGGCTGGCGTATTCATTTGGAGCTAAAATGTTGCTTGAATATACCCAGCAGAAATACATTATATACGTAAATAATGTAAATTTCCTACAGTATAAGGAAATACACGAAGAGTAGAATATTTTTACACTATAATTCTCTGAATTACATTCTAGAGAATATACACCTTTACCCGGAACTTTAATAATAACCTGTCAAATGCAGTACTGCCTTATGAACCATGGGTTTCCGTAACATATAATCCTGATCATGTAAAATAAGTACAAATTGATAAAAATATTTCATATAAAATATATGTCTAACTAAGCGCGATAGTTGTGGATTCGAGTCCCATTTGGAGGATTGAGCTATTGTCATTTCCCCGCTTAGGTTTCTTGAGAAGACAAAATAGTATATATATTTATTGACATTTAGTTGAAGTAATATACCTACATATTATATGTCTTATATAACCACCAGTTGAGACTCCACCCAACACAGAATGCCCGAATTCGGCGGAAGGTGGGGAATGGAGTGTCAAACACTAGATTCACTCTGCCTTCCCTGCTGTGTGCGGGATACAGCGTGAAGCTGATTTGATTTTAATAACGTTATTATATATTGATATATTGAAGCGTTATTTTAACCCTCACCAACTAACGCAATACACCGCGGCCGCATAACTCGATAATACTCGCAATCTGACCAGTAATAACTTGGTTGAATCTTTGAATTCTCGGATTATGCAAGATATCTATAGACGTGACACTTTATTAAAAGTCAGGAAGAAAGCTAACTTAGTCACTTCAAGTTTATGCAATATAATAGAGCCTTTTTTCAAAGGTCAAATGAAGGAAAGTTTAATAAGAATAGGTTTTTGAAGAGAAAGTTACAGATGAGTGTGACTATATTCTTTTTTTATCTTTTTAATATTTATTTTAAAAATATTACACAGTATTTGATAAAGTAAATATTCAATCCGTAATATCATAAATATTCCCCAACGTTTTGATTGAACCCACCATCCTTCCGGTCATCCGGTAAGAGAGAAAAAGAGGGAAAAAATAATTGCTTAATGTCATAAAAAGGAAATTTCATGTAGATAATTTCGTAAACTACAAAATTAATCTGAGATTTTATCAAATAAAAATAAATTTCGCTGCAAAATCCAGGAAAACAAAATGTTTGCTAAGTTTGACCTTGAATTGGAAGCCCCAATTCCATAAATTGTTGATGAAATATTTCATTATTTTCAATTTACAGCTGTGGTGAGACGAAGCGTTGCGTTGAGTTCCGCCACTCAAAATGAAAACTCCTTGAAAACTTGGACGAAATGTGGGCAATGAAGTATTTTATTCTTTGAGAAATATAAAGACTATAATAAAGCAAGTTAATACAATAACATACTTCACATTCGACGATAAATCCAATAAGCTGAATATAAAATCGTGAGGAATATCTAAATTGTCCTAAAGTGTATAATAATATCGTAGTAAAATCTAATTTGTGGGTGTTCGATCGAACCAATAAATATATGAAATTTCCAATACTTTTAACCTTTTATAAAAAAATATAGGTATAAAAGCTATCACGCTGCAATTGAAAAGTTGTTGTTTGTAAAGTAATGGTTATAGGTTCGATTCCCACTAGAAGAATAGTGTATTTTAGAAAAACATAAGCTGAGTGAGCCTTGCATTTGTGTGAGTACTAACGGTTTGAAGCACGGCGCATCCCGTGCTTGGTAGAATCAAAATTAAATCAGCTTCAATCAGCTTAGAGAGAATCTAGTGTTAAGACATTCCGTTCCCCACTTTCTGCCGAATTCTGGAAGCACTACTTGTTGAGTGGCAAAACTTAACGCCGCACTTTGCCACGACACCAGAGCGAATAAATAGTAATAAACGTAAATAAATATTGCACTTCCTCGAGTGGGGATCGAACCCACAACCGTCGCGTTACAGTCACACCCTTGTGCCGCTGGTCTATATATTAAAGGTAAAAGAAAAAGTTGGCAAGCTTCCTGAATAAGAATACAAAAGTATAAGTTACCAAGCAGTAAAAGATTGAAAAATTTCGTTGTCACAACGCTGTTCTTGATATGAGGATTTATTCGCTCTAGCGAATCTATGAGAATAATAAATCATAAAAAGACCAAGCGTGGTATTGAGTTCCGCCATTCAACACGTATATTCCTATTAAAAAAACATTGAAGATATTTTTGTTTTTTTAATAGGAACCTTGTGTTAAAAAAGTTTCCTATTAAAGATCAGGACAGGTTAAAATAAAGTTACTACAATTATAAATTACGACATCCCCTTTAACATTTAATATCGAAAATTTTAAATGAATACCTACATCCAATAAAAGGAAGGGTCGCACTATAAATATAGTTAGGATGAAGTCGTAAAGAACATTTTACTGTCAAACTTCTAATGTTTTAGCTCGAGTAGAAATTTAATATGCAAATTGGGGTGTTTTATATATTTCTTTATATCAAAATATGTTTTTATTTAGGTATACATACATGGATTTGGAAAAATCTGTTATACAATGAACCGGAATTTATTATTGTATTATTTTTTTCATCATAAAAGTAGATAATTAAGAAATGAAAGGTAAAATATAAAATCTGACAATCTAAATTAAAAATAAAATTTGAAATTAAAATACTATTTTTTTTTTTAATTTAATCCCATAATATACCTAAGTAATCTCCCTAAAGATCTCATTTAAGAATAAGTACGCAAAATAAAATAACGTCTTACTTAGTTCAAAATGAATGAAGGTCCATATTTTATCTACTCGTATAAACCACACGGAAACAAAACTTAAATATAATAAAATATTTATCTCATAAAATAGGTACAAGATAATCTTTAGTACAATCCATCTTTGTAATATTTATATCTTCTTTCTCTCTTTCCTTGTCTTAAGAGACAAATATAAATAGACAATAAGAGAAAAACATAATCATTCAGAATTATGTTATGTTTTTTCTTAAATCTTGTCGTTTTTCATTGTGAGTTAGATAAATTAGGTAAGAAAGAATTAAGTATAGAAATTGGAAATTACCGTACCTACTAGAAAATATATAGGTTTTTTGTCTAGCTACACAGCTGCGAGGAAGAAGGAACCTGAGTGTATCAACACTCCGTTCAACGAAGTGAGTTAACACTCCATGCACCTCCTAATTTTCAAGACAATGTGCGAAAAAATCAAAATACTCCAATTTTTCGTGTGGAAATTGTACCTTCAATCGTCTTATTTACAGTAAGATAATGCTGCTAGGCCATGACGGAACAAATAAACCCAAAAAAATCCCACATAATAATAAACCTATTAATGGTAGAAAAATAAAAATAAATAATCTAACTAAAGCTTATTTCCGTATCAAAAATCCTAGCATAGTCAACAAAAATAAAAACACAAACTTGATTTGTTTCTCTTCCCCATTTTGTTCCTTATATTCTTCTATGTAATAGGAAAATTGGATGAATATTCTCTATGAACTTTCAGCTTGCGCCTTTGCTATTAGATATCTTGATATTTTATTTCACAAGATATTCTTGTGAAGTTGTCTTCTATCACAATTCAGGGCGTATTTGTATTTTGCAAATAAAGTTACTTCGACATAGCTGACACTGAATTACAAAAAATATAGCAGGAACTGTTACCAAGAAATCAGATTTGGTGACGTAATCTATATTGATCTTGAATCTGGATCCTATAGAAATATTTATCTTAAATATAAGTTCTGGGATTTTGTACTATACTACATCTAGGAAATGAAAATAACCTACATATACAGATGTCTCCGAATGTGGATTGAATCCACAATCCAAGCATAGTGATCCATGTAAACGAGTATACGTGTTCGTGAAAAGCGCTAATCTCAGGAACCAGTGGTTTGATTAAATAAATATACTTTTACTGGTTAGCCCATTCATCGAGGAAGGCTGAAGGCTATATTAGATTGCCTAAAAGCTAAAACTGATACATCAATTGGCCACAGATTACCTATTAACCAAATATTATTCTCAATTTGTCTATTTCATATTTAAAATTAGGATCTATAAGACACTTATGTTACTTAAAAAACCTTCAGGATATGTAAAATCGAAATTATTTGAAGAAATGATTGCAAATGTACATATATCAATATACAATAATTTAAATATATAATATATTGATATTACGTTAATAAGACCTTATATAAATATTATTCGCTTTTAACACAATTAGTTATTAATACAATATATATTATGGTAATTCCCCAATGTGTTACAGTATTAATGTTTCAGTGAATTAATAGCAAACAAATTAAATTATCATACATTTATTATAGGGTTTAATTGAACTGAAGCTTATATTAAACACTAGTGACTACATGCAACTTTGTTTGCATGGACTTTATAGTCACGCCATGCTTCTTTCATATACTACCCGTAGTAATATAAACTTGCAGAAAGCAACTGGTTAAAAGTACATACTCAGCGTTACCTGAGTAGAGATCAAACTCTCCTTAAAATCATGACAATTATAGTCAGACTGCTATGTTGCTACGTCACGTTGTTTTTTTTATTTGTCAATGAAAATTTCCCACCATACTAAACAACTTTTGTTAAGTCGACATTTTTATATTAATAATAAGAAAGCTGATAGCTATCAAAGTTGTTTATCAAATATTCTAGATCATTAATTTCTTGAGCAATGCAAAATGCCAATCACGTTAAATATTTTGCACTTCGATAACATTTCATATTTTCTTATAATTTTGCTGGAATGTATTGATGGTTCATTATAAATTTCCGATCTTCAATTTTTATATTTCAAAGAAAAATTCTCATAACGCTCAATAACTTTGTTACAAACGCATTTAGTTATATCTTATAGTTTAGCTGGAGTACTTTGGTACATCAGATATCTGATCAAAATCAAATATATAATATCCTATCCACGCTGAATACTCTAGTAGATGAAGTGCGTGTTCAAGCGAAGAAAAAAATATAATTGCTGTTTTTTTTTTTATTACTAAACTGTTTTTTTTTATAAAAATATTATATCTAGAAAATAAGATTATAAAGTTATTAATACCGCCCATTCGGTGCAACAATGACTTAATTACATACTTTTTCACCCGTACTTTCTTTTCACCATTCTTCTCCACTCTTTACGATTAGCACATCAAATGTCGATCCCTACATCACCAGTCTAAACGTAATAAAACGTGAGGTTGACCTCAATTTACATAAATGACTTCGCAAGCCCCGCGCAGCGCCTTTGTCAAAAGATTAGATTACCCAGGGATGATTTGAATGGCAAATAGCTTATTAATTAATTGTTTACGTGACGTTCCGAGCGCCGACAGGTGTTCTACGTTGTCTAATTAGATCTAAGTTTGGACGACCTTTTGTTTTTGTAACATGTCATTGTTATATTGTAATAATGTTATAGCATAAATAAATTTATGTCTTCTCCATACAACGTGACATTGGCGAAGTGATATGCGCTCAACTGGCACGCTCGGAACGCCAGATTTAAAGAACCATACCATACCAAACAAATTTATGTAATAACTTTTGCAATCTTCTTTGCGATTTTATAAAAAGACTTGTTTGAGTTCCATCGTGACGCAGCGAGGCTCTCTCTCTCTTCTCTCTCTCTCTCTCTATATATATATAGATGCAAAAAAAGGTAGTTACCAGATTCAAAAAATTCAAATAATTTATTTTGCCGCATGGGAATTGAAATAATGATCGTCACTTTTACAGTCAGACTTCGCTACTAAAATCCGATTCTGAGTTACAAAACCAGACAGACGTTTTAAATTTAATTATAAATTAAGATCTGCGCTAAATTAAATCAACACTAAATGCTTTTAAATAAACAGATAATTAAATAGAATTAGTTTTTACAAAGAAATAAAATTCTACAGTCCGTTATTTTTATTGAAGCGTTTTATTTTGTGGTTTTCTTTGCCACTTTTAGCAAAAGCACAGTTTTAAATAGTCTACAAAAGTATAATACAATAAAAATATTTTACCATATAAATGCCTTAAGCTCGTTACAAGGCAGACGTATTATTACATATATACTTTTTGCGATCGTCGACACACAAAGTCAATAGATATACTTGATAAGTTTTCTCAAAAAATGGGGAACAGAGTATCTTAACACTTTCCATAGCTAGAAGCTAAAAAAAAATAAAGGAAACAGCGTTAAATTCCACAGTCATGCAATACAGCTATCTTAATTAGCAGCTACACGTAACACAAATCTGTTAATTGTCATACAAATGATAATTTCAATTAATTGTCCTTTACTGTGAAACACTAGTATTTGCATACCCGTGTTTAGAACAGGATATCTGGTAACGCAATACTAGTAATTTAACTGATCTATGTTGGGTTACAGTATAAATAATTCATCTATGCCTCAATAAAGCTTGTCTATGCAGTGACTATCTGAAGCCTATAAAGTATATCCACGTGGCCATTTCCATTCCAGTGTCGTACAAGCGTGCAACTATAAAGGCCAAAAGTTGTGGGTTCGATTTTCACGAGAAAAATAAAAAGTTAATTTTATATATTGTAAAAGACAGACTTCTCACTCCCTTTTTCTAATTTAAATTCACCATAAATTACCAAAAAAAAACGCTTATTAATTTCAATATTATTTTCTTCGGGGACAATTTGAAAATAATTCATTGAGTGCCTACCAATATGAATTACGTGCTACGGACGCTACGAAGTTATATGCTACGTGCTACAAGATGCTACGGCGTCACGTTCCTCAAATATATTATGTAAAAATGCTATGGCAAATAAATATACGAGTATTACGTTAGTTAAATGTTCTTTTATGTAAATTGACTCTATGTTATTATCGTGTATAAATATAATAGGTAATTTATACTAAAATTATTAATTGATCGATTCCCACTCGAAAACAACACAATTCCTCCAGAATTTCTTAATTAAATATGAAAATAATATTTAAGACCATCTTACTATCTAAAGCATACAACTTATAAAACATGTTTTTTTTAATTTCACGTTGTATCCCGCACTTGGCAGGATACTTAGTGCTCCAGGCATTCCGTTCGTCCGTAGTGTCAAGACACCTTCCCCACGCAGACCTCACCTTTCCAGAAACTCAATGTGGTGTTTTGTCTCGTTTCCAAAGCGAAGAAATGAAAATAACTTATTTTCCTGGATTGAAATCAAACTCACAACCGTCGTATTTACAATCAAACGCTGCCATCACGGTCTCATTAAACTCGACTAAATTTTAATATTAGAAATTTCAAGATGTAATAAATAGTCTTTAATGTTTTTACTACCAGCTTAGGCAACTTTAATTTAGTAAATTATCAAAATAATAAGCTTAGTGCTTAAAACAATATACTAATATAAAAAATTGTTTTTAGACGTCTAGACGGTACTTACTAGGACTTACGCGCTTTTTGCTGTAGATAGAGATTTTGAATATTGTGGACCTATTTTGACTACGTCTTGATAATATTTCTTATTATTTATATAATATATTTGTTATTAAGAAACTTTGTTTAAATTTCGTTTGTAGTATAACAAATTAGAAATATAAATTTACATAACTAATGTTTCCCCTGACTCGCGGAAAGTATTAAAAATATGTTTTCTTTTATGACGTTTTAATCTAATATTACATATTGCAAACATCCATACAATAACTAAAATGTGTAGGTGAACAATATAATTAAATAAAACAATATTATAAATATAATTTATAATAGTTTTTAATTTATAGTTTAAGATATAATCTTATAAATAATAGTTTAGTTCAGTTCTTGAATTACGTGTTTCATTCACAAATAATATTAAAGTAACGTAATATAGCACAAGTAAACTCACAGATTTAAAATAAATTTATTATGACAATTATATATTAAAAATAATTCAATGACTATAAATAATAACTACAGTTTATAATTTAAAAGAAAAAATAACGTAATTAATATTTTTAATATTGAAAAATATAATGTTGGCTGAATAAGCTACTGTCAAAGTCAAAGAAAAAAGGAAAAAAAGAGAAGGGAGATGGCGGACGCGTCTGCTAAAGAATGTTTGTTTAAAAATGTTTAGAGAAGTTTTAATTTATTATTAAGAACTAAACTGAACTGAATTTATAATTAATATATATTTAGTTACATTTTATATATAAGAAGTATGTGAATTAGTGAATATAATAGTGATATAAGTATTCAAGATTAGAAGACTATTAAGATAGTTGTAAGTGGTGACACTACGATTGTTTGTTTCGGAATACTTCTTCGGTAAGTTTTTAATAACTTATTATTAAAACTAAGATGCACATAATACCTTTACTATACAGAAATAAATGTTATTTAATTATTGAGTTGAAATAAATGCATAACGATGTTTTTAGTTTAGGTCAGTTCTTAATTTATGGCTAGTTTAACACCATTATTAATAAATAGCAAAAGGTCTCTTTATATGTAATAGTGACTCATTTAAATTACTTAGAACCTCCGTAAGGACAAAGAGATCCAATTAAGTTGCTTTTCGACCGTAACTAATGCACACGCCTTTAATACGGATACGCTTGTAGAGCTCGCATGGATGACAGAATTACAAGATGCGATGAATATTTGAATAAAAACGGCCAAGAGCGAGTCGGACTTGCCTATCAACAATTCCGTAACATCAAACAAAAATATATATTTACCACCACTATCATTATATTGATTATACTCTTACGTTATACTCTTGATATGCTATTTTTAACTGACATCATGAAGGCGGAGTTTCAATTAGATTTATCATATTCCTAAACTACGAAATCAATTTTATTCCCGTTTTAAGTTTTCATTGAATTTTATAACCCCGTTTTATATAATTTTTCCCTCTGAAAAAGGGGACTTGATCACTTTAAAAGCTTTGCTCACAAAGTCTTGGCATAATCAAAAATCTTGCTTAGAAATACAGTATGCTCTCTCGAATATTTCTTTTTGTTAGTTAATTATAGTTACATTTTATAAAATGCTAATAGGGCAGTTTGGAGTGCTTCAAAGGTTTTTCTCACTATACCATTTTGTAGGCTTATAAAATACACCTACTTTCCAAATTTTAATTATTCAGTACCCATATTATCCGAGTAAAAAGACTGTAGCACACGGACGGACGGACAAACAGACGTTTTTGGCCACTTGGCTAGGGAACCCTAAAAATGGAAATAATCCATTTCATTGCTGGAACGGATTCTTATTTGACACAACAATAACGCATTTGCACTGCAATCATAGTTTGAAAATAGTATTTCTGCATACATTGACATATCGACTGTTTAGAGTGTAAACTTGTTAACATTTTATGAAGCAAATTCTCAGGAGAGAAAAACATTTTTAAAAAACTATGAATATACGTATATTATTACAAGGTTGTACAATTTGAAAAATTGATAACGTATTTTATTAACTAATATTATTAGTATGTTATTGTGGACATTTAATAGCAGTTAATGTTACAGTAGTCGTGGATACAATTTCTTCCAACGGCGGCGGCTTCGCCTGCTTTTACTACTGGATTATTCATATAATGTATGTTTGCAAAACACTTAAGATAATGTGAAAATTAATTAAACTCTAATACAACCCGCATTTTCGTAGTTTCAATAAGGATTTTCCAATTGTTTTACATAGCAAGGATTTTTTATTAGGTACCGTAATTTTAAATCTGTGCTACTAATCTTTTTAAGTACTTATTAAAATATATTTAAATTACTTTTTTTAAACGGAATAAATTATAAACAAAAACCTACCTACTAATAACTACTACAAAAAATATGAAACCAAATATATCGCGCTGAAATAAATTAAAATACATTCAACTCCAATTATCCAATACGTGCAAACGCATCTAAATCTTTGTTGCTATAAAAGCAGGCGGGTTTCTATTTTTCGAGCTTGTGGTTAGTGCTGAAGAGGGTATTCTGTCCCTGGTGAAAAGCAAGCACTGCGTGGCTGCCTGTAAGGAAAATTAAATAGAATGCATCGGCCGGGAATCGAACCCGGGCCGTCCGCGTGGCAGGCGAGCATTCTACCACTGAACCACCGATGCGTGTAAGGCAGGCGGGCGTGGCGGACGCGCTTGTATAAGCCGTTTCGCAGCAAGGATTTTTTGATATTGATATTGTAACAACTTCTAAAGTACTTATTAAAATGAAAATCAGTAAAAGACAGTTTTGATCTACATTACATGGCCAACGTAACTAATATACTTATTTATATACTGAGAGTAAGGGATAAGTGAAACTTGAGTAACATACACAGCTGATGTGTCAACGGCGGGATGTGTCAACAATTAAATGCGTTTTTCTGTAAAACTATTCGCAATTTCGAAATAGTGTAAAAGCAAATTTTATCTTCGTTTAACGTAGAAAATTAATAAAGTATTTTAAAGGATAAGGATTAATACCATTATGGAAAAATATGACTCACAATAAAAAATATATTGAAATTATTATTTTTAGACAGAAAAATGATCACTACACGTTATTCTTAAAAGATACGAATATGCCGTCGCGGACTTTTTTGTAAATTTTATTAAGAGGAACAATACTCCAGTACATTTTTTTCATGTAGTACTTACCATTAAAGCAGCGCATGCGCGAAAGTGTCTCAACGGGTAGGACTTTATACACATTTATCGTATTTATGTTAATTTACATAAGAATGTACAAATAATAAACTATATATAAACCTTCTATGAAAAATACTCGACCTAATGGTGGAAACCGCATCAAAATCCGTTGGGTGGCTTAGAAGAAGAAGAGTTAGAAACAACAGACAGACACGAAAAGCGACTTTGTTTTATAAGATATAGGATAGGATTAATAATTAATTCTTCAAGTGAGAATTGAACCCACAAGCATCGCGATACAGTCAGCTACGTTACGACGCGACGGCTCAATTTACACCTATTTACGATCGTTTAACGATTACAATCGTTTTAATATACCAAAATTACAGATATTCACAATCTTCATCGCAGATATATCACTCAGACACTTTCAACTATAGTACAATCTTCCCTTAAATTGTAGACACATGTACTCTACGTAAAAAACGCGTCAAATATTTATTATTTTTTATTAAAGGTAGAGAAACGCAATATTACTCACACGTTGTACGATAAAAAGTGAACGACATGAACACTCCAGGACTCAAGTATATGTGAAGACTACATTCGCAATAATTCATAAAGATTTCTCAAGTATTCGTTTGAAAAAAAATTACTTTTATGTAGAAAGCAATATAAACTAAATAAAAGCAGCTTCGCTCCTTTCCCACCATAAAAAACAAGAAGGGAGAACCTCCTGTCTATACTTCTTTGGAACTATTAAAGTATCTATTATAATGAAAGTATAAAGTACAGTAAAGTAAGTTTAAATTTACCTTATATGTTCTGTAATAATAAAAAAAACATTTAAATTCGAGACAGTCCTTGCTGAATGTTGTAACTCAACGTCACGCGTTGTCTTTGTCTACTAGACTGGAGAAATAAAACAATTTAAATATAATCGTTTCTCTGAGTCTTAATCAAATTATTAGATGCTGTCACGTTAGCTACGGCTGCTTCACACCCTCTGCCTACCCTGCTGTATGCGGGATACAGCGTGAAGCTGAATCGACTATCACAAAATTACATATACCTAAATTTATTCTCCAAAAAGCGTTCACATATTTCGTAATCCCTTTCACAGCCCAACGGTTCAGAGCGCGCGCTGGACTAAAACAATACAGCGTTTACGTTCCAATACAGAATCACACGTTTCCACGTGAATACTAGTGAACAACAGTTGGTTATTGTTTTATTTTCTTCCAACAATATAAGCGATGAACCGTAGGACGATCCGTTGTTTGGATTTTGTAAACATGGAGGACAGTTTGGCCCTGTATTTCATTTTTTAATTAATTTACACGCTTTTATGGTATTGTTTATATATATTTTTGTCTTTTTAACTCCTGATGAAAAGATAGGAGCGTTATGATGGAGAGTTTATCTGTATGTATGCCTGTGGCAGCGTAGCTCCTAATTTAGTGAACGGCTCCCAATTTTTTTTATTTTTTTTCTATCTAGTTAGTTAAATTTTAGGGCTTCTTGTTGAGTTGGGATCTTTTTATTTTATTTATTTATATCTACACATCTCTAGTGAACGCAAAATTGTAACGAATATAACAAATAAAAATTGTCAACATTTTGCCAATTGATTGATGATTATTCACAGTACTTTTGCTCTCCTTTAAAATTTAGAAAATGTAGATATGTACGTTCATCTGCCTCTTATGCCGCGATATATTAATTGGAATAACTTCAATTAATTATTAATGTATTAGTTAATTGTGTTAATATTTAAATTAATAAACTAAATAAACTAATGAATTTAAAGATATAAAGCAGGATTGTGCATACAAACTTCAGTAAACCTCACCGTAGTGGTAAAAGCGGTCGTTTAGACACGTGTTCTAATTAATTTAGATCTGCGTTGTTTGTAGCGCCTTCACTAACCAAGTTAACTTGCTGAGGGGCTATTGTGAACTTACTAAATGTTTGGTTAAATGTTACTTGTTCATCCAGTTTGTTCCTTCTTGTCATAAATAAAATGTTTTGTAATATTTAAGATTTTAATTCACACTTAGATTGGAATAAATTGAATAGAATAACAAAGAATTTTAAATTTCTTTAGTAGAATTTGAATTCGGTGTGAATTAAAAACGGTTGAAGTTCTCTAGGAACTTTTTTTACCTTCGTTTTATCCCAAGCATGATGACCAAAGTGAACGAAGCGCCGAACCTCAAATTTTTATGTGATCTTCTCCATAGCTTTCATCTTCCTTTCATTTTTTCTGTAATACCCACGTTTCGCTGCCGTATAATAGCGTCGGTATCATTACTGCATTGTGTACGGCCAAACGTGCAGCTTGGGTTAGACAAAGTGCAGCGTTGAACTTCACTACCAACAAAATAAAGAACAGATATATACTATATATTTCGCATAATATAAAGAAATAAGAAGATGAAAATATAAAATAAATTTTTTTCACTATTTTTGTTAGACTTTAGACCGTAACTCACGATTTCTCAAAGAAACTAATTTAATTCTTAATGCTTAACTTTCGACAAACTAGTAAATCAACACAAGTGAAATTTAACAGAAAAGTTAGAATAATGAGACGAAATTCTGACCAAAATTGGTTTATTTATAGATCATCCTCTGGGAAATTCCTTGGTCCTTGTAAAGGCAATTACTGACACAGCCTTCTTGCTCCTTCAGCCTTCGCGCTCACATCTGACGGGGTAAAATTATTATCTCGAAGGATATTCAATTAATTGAAATTGTTGCAAAGTAATATAATATGGAACTTATTGTTCATGCAATATGCTTTAGTTGATATTAGTTCCAAGATTTTCTTTAAACT